>JAPMOQ010005854.1:1565201-1591242 GCA_026543055.1 Argiope trifasciata
AAAGGCGGCTAGTTGCAAATAAAGAAGATTTATTGAATTAATGATATAGATATTGCAAACGATCATAGAATCCTTTGCCTTGCATTTTTTAAAGAAAATATCACATTTTATATTTCTTTTATTTTATCCAGTCACGTGCTAAAAATTGCATTTTTTTAAAGATTTATTAGCGATGATAGTTTTTTTTTATTTGAACTTCCGTCATTGTTTTCTTCTATTTTATACAGTCACGTGCTGAAAAAACATGGTTAAAATATTTCTTTAAAAATTCGTTAAAAATAGAAACTTAAGTTATAGATTAAAGCACTGATACCATTAGAAAGCTAATTTTTTTTTATCTTTGAATTGATGTAAAAATCATATTTGTGCGATTATATTTTCGGAAGTTATAGCTTAAAAACGTCGAAATTTCGCTTAAATTTTAATTAATTCAAATTCTAATTAAAAAATTCGAAAAAAGGGCTCCCAGGTGCACATTCCCGACCTCCAAGGTATACATGTACCAAATTTTGTAGCTGTAGGTCCAATGTTCTGACCTGTAGAGTGCCAACACACACACACATTGAGCTTTATTATAAGTATAGATAATACAACACGATTTTTGCTTGCGTTCATAACGTAGTCAAATCCTTGTTGGATGTGACTCAAAATTTGATAATGTCTATATTAAAAGTTTAAATTTATGCACCGGATTTTGTACGTATTGCTTTCTTCGTTTTGTAGTTATCGAGTTGACGTATCCAAACTATCGGACAGACTTCCTCAACTGAGTTTGCTGAACATTTGATATAAATTTACAAATTTGATGTTCAGAACGTAGACCTAATTTCAACTGTCTTGCTAAAAGCGGTTTTGAGTAATCTTCGTCATTGGCAGACAAGCATTTTCTAAAAAATGTGTCTTTCGGCCTTCAAAACTTGCAGATTCGTCAAAATCTCGAGATCGAATTTTTTGATGATTTCAATACTTTCTCTTTGCATTCTTCGCATTCGAGAAAGTAAATAGTATATTTATTTTGAGCTTTAGTGGTCTCAATGAAACTTTTTTTATACTCTCCAACTAGGGTCTTATACTCCTGACCCTACATAAATTATAAACCTCTTTGATATAACGTTTATAATCACAAAACTACATAACAAATTTGATAATTTAAGGCCCTGCATTTTTGAACTATCGCATTTTCTGGAAGTACAGGCAGACAGATGGTCAACTCCTTAATAAATTTCTCAAAATTTGATAGGTTTCGGCACAGGGATAGGTGCACATTGAATATTAAGTCTGTGCACCAAATTTTACCCGTTGTGTTTTCTTCGTTTTGTAGTTATTGCGTTTTGACTTATGATTGAACAACTGAACAGAAAGACTTCCTCTGAACAGCATTTGCTAAAAATTTGATACAGATCTACATATTTGATGTTAAGACTGTATACCGAATTTCAATTGCCCATATCAAAAAGTTTTTGAGTGATGTTTGTCACACACAGACATACTTACATAAATGCGTTTTTCCAACTCGGGGAAATCTAAAACGTGGAGATTCTTCAAAATCTGAAACTCGAATCTTCTGATGATTACAATGCTTTCTTTTTTTATACTTAATATTTTTAAAAATAAAGGGAAAAGAAAACACTTTCCAGTTTTATTCCATCCTGATAGGCATAATTTCTGTGCAAGCAGAAATGACGAGGCATATCAAAGCAAAGCGACACAAGAGAGAAAAGAGTTAGAGCTAATGGAAATATTTATCACCATGATTACAGATTATGAGATTTTATAGGATCTCTTTACACGTGTAGATTTAGGTAAGGGAATTATAGGAATCTTATAAAAGAATGTGTTAGATTGACAAATTTTTATCCTTTCACTCAGAATGTAGCTTCAGCAACTTTACAGAGCTTCTGTTGCACATTAATTAAATAAAAATGGTGGAATTCTATTAAGAAATAAGAACATATATATATTTACACATTCCCACCGATTTATGCAGAGTTCAAATAAAATGTGAGACCTTCACGTTATATAAATGCTCTGATGAGTGTGAAAAATAAGGAAAGTAGGCTGCTGCCTCTTTTTTTTTTAATGAGCTTAATGTCATTTTATTCGGTGTCACTAAGAAAGGTCAAAGTTGGCAATAGTGCTTTTGCAAACAAACTTCAGGGAGTAATGAACTTTATTTACTTCCTTAAATCATTTTCATGACCAGAATCAAGGAATGATTTTTATATGAATTGATTAATCGTTTTCTAAAAGGTTTGTTAAAAAAGGTCAACATTTCTCCAGTTCCTTAGAACTATTGCCAATTGCCAAAGGATGGGAGTTGGGTGAAGGACAGTTTACGAAAGTTCGATTCTTCTCGACCCTACGATAAATTAATTGGTTCAAGTTCGAAACTTGCAATCTTCCGAACATTTAATGAAGAGAAATCTCTGCAGGAAATAAATAGTCCGATTATTGATTGTTTCATGAGGTCATTTGTCTCATTATCCATTCCATTCGGTATGACTTACTCAATGATATATCCTACATCCTGAAATTTAACTGACAAAAATGAAATTTATAAATTAATCCCTGGAGTAGATAAAATATTGGATAACATATTTTTAATATAATTTCTGTAAGGGAATATTACTTAAAATCATGTGATAAAATTGATTGATGTGATATGAATATCACACACATCTAAAAATCATGATTGACTTGATTTACATAAAAGTATTAGTTGGAACCATCTTAATTTCAGCTTGAGTGGTTTCAACAAAATTTTCTTGCATACTCACCATTTAATCTCCATACTCTCCATCAGGTCATATACTCCTGCGTCCGCATAAAATTATAAACCTTGATGGAATAACTCTTGGAATCAAAAAATCTCATAATAAATTCGATACATTTAAGGCACTGCACTTTTGAGTTATTGTGTTTACATGTTTCTGAAAGTACAGAAAGTACAAGAAGGTCAACTCCTTATTAGAATTGGCTCAAAATTTGATAAATGTTAAATATATGTACCGAATATTATTAGCCGCGCTTCCTTCTTTTTGCAGTTATCGAGTTCTCATGGATTGAATAAAAATGCATAATTTAAGTAGATAATTCACAATTAAAATCTTAAAAAACATTAAATAGGTATTTTTTAAAAATTATCTCTCAAAGAATTTGTTTTTCGCTTTTTACAATAAATTTAAAATATAATTTTTTTAAAAAAGGAAGAAGATTGAATATGATTGTAAAGCAGATTACAAAGGAACCGGATAAGATATTTAATGAAGAGTATAAGAGAAAGATTCGTGGAGACCACCTTCCCTGCTTTATCATGGCAGACAGCATGTTTTAAGAAGTGATTCATATTTGAAACAGTAATCATAATCAAATTTGAAAACTATCACATTTCTGTTGCAGCTTATGTATGTTGACCTTTTTCATTTATTTTATCATGCTTCTTAGAGTAAATATCCATGATTTCTCTACGATACGCTGCGAAAAGGAAATATTCAGGGACTCCAAACCGGTAATTTATAACCAAGCATGGAATGCTTGAATCTATTTTATGAAATTGTGGCAAAAATAAATGAGCTCCACTCACGGTCTGCCTACTGACAGTCTTATAACTGGCCGAGTGTAAAACCGGTATTATTATAAATGGCAAAATGCCGAAACATTTCATTTGGTCAGAACATATTTTTGTATCAAGATGCTTTTAATTTTAATAGTGTGGCTATCGTCTTTATCGGTGTTTGAACTACAGATGTTGAAGAAGTCGTGTTAGAACTTCTCAAATTCGATTTTTTTAAAAACTATTATAATACTTTCTCTTTGCGCATTTTGTGTATAAACAATTAAAGAATTGAAATTTGTTCTGGGCAATTCTAAAGTTATGAAGATTTTTGTGTGAAATTTGAAATTTTTGTCTCTATTTAGACATAAAAAATATAAACTATTAAAGTTTGGGTAAACTTCTTCATATCGGACTTATTTTATATCCTACAAACGTACGCTTGGCATTATTTTTATGGAATTTATCTAGTTTTAAGGTGAGCGATTATGATTTTAAACTTTCATTGTTTCTTAGAATTATAAGAGTATGATATAAGGAAACCATCAAGGGTTGTTTTTTTTTCTACCAAATCTACCAAAATATTTTTTATATTTTTGTTACCTGACTTAAGAGATTTGCAACGATATTAAATAAATTTATGTACACACACGTTATGATTGCTGTATAGTTAAAAGTAAAATTTAAAAATAATATAGGGACCGACGAATTAAGCTTGAAGTATTATCACACTATGATGTTTCGGATTTGACATTCGAATCTCTTTTAGCTTTTTTATCGTATTAAAATATTTTTAATGCATTTAATACATACATTTTAATATTGCATACTTTAAAATATTTATTGCTTAGCTGATTCCATTTGTTTAATTACACAGTTTTTATTTAAAAAAATAATTTATGATGATATTAAAAGAATTACGTAAAAAGTTCTATTAATTATTACAGATAGTAATCAGCTCAGTTAATGCCCATCAAGCTCAGTATGCCGATTTAATTTTTAATCTATTACTTCACAATTCAGAATAATACTGCGTTTACACTCGGCCAGTTATAAGACGGCAAGTAGGCAGAGCATGCGCAGAAAGGGGCTAATTTATGTTTGACACAATTTCATAAGAAAAATTCAAGCATTCTATACTTGGCTTTAAATTGTCGATTTGGTGTCCCAGGATTTTTAATTTTCATTGTGTATCGTATTAAATTATGTGTATTTACACAAAGAAACAAAAAAAAAAAAGGTAAAGTAAAAAAAAAAATGGTAAAGTAAAAATGAAAAGGTCAACATACCTTAATTGGGAAAACGTAAAAAAAAAAATAAAAAATAAAAAAAGGCAAATAAAGAGAGAGAAAGGAAAACAAACCCCACCCCTCGAATTAGAAAGAACAAAGAGAAAACACACACACACAAAAAAAAAAAAAACCGTCGTGATTAATCTATGATAAGTGATAAATTTTTTTTCGCCGAAAAACCCACCAATTCTCCAAAAGCATGCGCAGTAAAGGGGAAAAAAAAAAAGAAATACAATGTAGCTGCTTATAGTTGTCCCATCGGGATAGTTACTTGCCATCGACCGAACAGCATTTTTCAGTTTTTCTACGCATGCGCTCCCTACTTGTCATCGTATAACTGGTCGAATGTAAACCCTGTATAAGTCAAAACGAAATTATATGACCTGCGCAGTTATTTTCCTCTTGTTATTACGTATCCAATAAATTAATTATATTGTCATTAACAAAACATTAGCATTAAAAACCATTGCGAACAAAATATGACTTAAACTCTTTTAGTTTAAGTTAATGAAATTAATTAAAACAGTTGTTTTTTATGGAAAAAATTATGGTCTGCAAATAAATGATTATTCATTTGTAATGGGATCTATCATTAAAATTTCGTCGTAATCAAAATATGGAAATTCTTAAAATTAATCAACACGTAGCATTCTTATTTTACTTTACCATCACGTACAAAATGCAAGATGTTTTTTTTTTTTTTTTTTTTTTTTCTTTACAGCCTAAATCGAGATTTCAAACAATTAAAGAATGATATCAACAACATAATTTTCCAAGAAAATTAATCCTAAGAACAAAATTAGGGCAACCATTTACCTCAAAGTTATTCTAAAAATGGGCGTGATATTTTGAAAAGTAAATTATAAACTACTGTAAAAACGCTAGCATCTAATCTTTATCATCTATTGTTTGAAAATGAATCTCCGGCAGCATGTTTAGAATATTATAATTATGATTTTAAAGGAAATGAATAAAAATGTTCAGTTGTTTCACACATTTAGGATTGATTATTTAGTAAGTAGTTTACATTGAACAATTTAGAATGAGAAAATGAACAGAAAAAAGACGAAATGTACGTGGGCGAAGAACTGGATGAAGTAAAAACAATGAATAAAAGGATGAACTAATTAACTTATTTTCTGTGATATAGATTGAATCATTTATGAAAGTGGAACAGTTTGATTAAAGTTTGTTTTGTTTAGGAGATGTTAGACTTTAATTATAACTTGCAAATGAAAAGTTTTAGATGCAAGTTTTTGTTTCATAATAACTTTTCTCTCTGTCTCTCTTTTTAAATCCTTTTATTTTAATGATTGAAACATAAATTTTAAAATCAATTTTTCTATTACTTTTTGATGTGCTAGCGTTTCAAAGATTTGTACTTCTACAGGTTTTCAAAGTCAGTAAATGCTTTAATATTTTCAAAAATTGGTTATGAAGTTAGTTGTTAATTAAATTAAATTTGAATCCTCATTTGTCATTTTACACAGCATGGTAGTGAAACAGAAGAAAATTATATCACGATTGAAAAGCAGAAAATAATTACTAAAACTTCCCTACCATTTAGCATGCTCATGAAAGTATTTTACAAAACTACTTTCCATTAAATATTTTTTCATTGAATAATTCGTATTATAGTATTTTTATTTTTGCTTTAACATTTAACGGAGTTTAGAAAAAAATCTTCTAACTAAAAGGTTAATTTTTTTTCAATCTATTTTTTTATTTTCATATTTTTTGAAAATTCTTTATAATGATATTTGAACAGAATATAAATACTAATAAAATGATTTCAGAAATAAATCGTTCAAAATTTTGATCCACTCTATTTTTTCATTAAAAGAAAATTTGATTTAAATATTGAAATTTTTATTGAAATATTCATCATTTTAAAAATAAGAAAGCAGGGTTTTCCCTTTGAATTCTTTATACAGTTGTATTATGGTAACAAAAAGTATTCTAAATATATATTATGTAGTCAAACTTTGCATTGACTGATCTAGGATCTTCAAAATGGAGACCTTAGATCTTTTTAGGACAGTTTCAAATATCACAGCTGCCAGAAATTTTGATAAGAAATATTTTTTCCTTAAATATTACAGTAAAAACTTTTTTCAATGTATCATATTCTATATCAAATCATTTTAGCTAATACAAATATTTTCGAATTCTGATGTCTAACGTAAAGCCGACTTGATCTTCTCCAATAAAATTTCATTTTGTTATTATGCTTTAACATTTTATGGAAATGAAACCTTTTCACATTTCCTGTGTTAAAATCGAATGCAACAACAACAACAAAAATCTACTATTTCCGATATTTGCGAAAACTTGAGAGGTTTCTTCTTCGTTTAGACTTTGACATCTGTAAATCGTCATTTCTGGATATAGTATCATCTTTATTAGTTTCAACAACAAACATCAAATTCTATTTGTAATCAAAAATTTGAATTTACTCATTTGGTATTTCCTGTTCCCCATTTAATCCTGACATTGGAAATTTCACCCTATTATTTAATGCCAAACGATATTTACTTTTTATTTTAATTAATCATTGATGGCAAATCGTTTTCCCATTAAAGTAGCTGTTGATTTGTTTCCAGCTGTTAGGATAGCTTTCCCATCAGAAACTTGACCTTCTGTCGTGGAACCCATATCGGCCTTCGCTCCATATTGACCACTCCCAAGGGAAACCTGAAATGAAATGAATACCATTACAGTGTTTTCTTCATGTTCACTTTTACAATTTACTGATCTAGATCAAGAAGGTCATGCGTGTGTGTTTGGTCAAATTGTATTTAGAGTCAAGATTTACAAATCAGAAATCATTCCATGTCAGTTGCTCTGTAAAGCAACTTCAGAAGAATCATGAAGCTCTGGGAAGTAAGTCTCTCTTCTTTGCTTTTTAGACATGTTGAGATTGTAACATCATCTTCATGTTGTTTAGAAACAATCGAAGAAATCAAAGTCTTTTTGTTTTATTTTGATTATGAACGTTTTATCGATAATTGAAATAAATGAATCATCAATTCATTTAAATTATTTTGGTTGATGATCTGATTTTTAAAAAATGTCATTTTCTTTTAAAATTATCTCTCTTAAATCATTTATTTTCTTTTTCTTTGGAATTCTTTTTTAGAGTAGATTGAAAGTAATTTATTGATTAAAGAAACTTTTTATTCTCATTAAACTTCACGATTTTTTCAAATTTAACTTATTGTGAAAGCAAGTTTTCAAATTTGCTATTTTTATCGAACTTTTGAATTCTTAAAATTATATTAAACTATTAATAATAAGTAAAGAATGTATTTTACTTGCTATTCTATAAATAAATTCTCTACAGTAACTTTCGCCTCGGTTTTGATTTGGAAAATGGTAGAAACTTGTGAACATATAAAAACTGTAATGTAATTTTTTTAAAAAAAATCTAAAAACTACTTTATAAAAGTATTCGAATTGAAATAAGGTACAATGATTCAATTTAGTAAAATTCGATACTTTCGATAATATTTATTATTACATATTAAAATATCCCCAACAGATTCTAAATGTCTAGGTATAGAATTCACTATGATTTTTCATTCTTTCTATTTTACAAAAAGGAATTTTCGCACCAATGTATCTTAGATAACTGATATCAGTGTTTTTCAGTTCAACTTTTATTTTGAAATCGTACTTTTTACTTTAACTTTCGTTTCTCTGCAAATAGGTTCAGTTATCTTTTAATTTTAATGACTTAGAAGATGTTCTTATTTTCAGACTTCCCTCCTTTGTCAACCGGTTTGTTGTTTGGAATAATTACTCTCCAGGTTGTTAAATTAACAATATGAAATCTATTATTTAAAATTTCACATGGTTATTTGTTAAAACTGAAATTAATGAAGGCAATCTACTACAAATTACTGAGCTTGCAAATTCACAAATAATATGAAATAAGGAGTTGAAATGAAAATTCTACTTCCCTGTTAATTTCCAAAGAAAATATTTTTTCAAATTTTAATGTGGCAAAAACACATTGTTATATTATTTAATGGAATAATACAAATTAGTTTGAATTAGAGTATGAAAAAGGTTTTTACAAATCGTGCACAAAATTATATTTAAAAAAAAATTGAACCAGAGAAAAAAATTGTACACAAATTTGACAAAAGAAAAAAAAATTCTGTAAAGTTCACTTTAATGCAATATTTTTTTTGTAAATTGTTGGTTAAAAATGTCAAAAATCAGTTTAATTTTCAATTCATTAAAATTTTTAAAAATTACACATTCTTAGCTTGTAAGGTGTACATGTGCCAAATTCGGTAATTGTTGGCCAACGACCTGACCTGTAGACGCCAAGATATTCGAGTTTATTAGTTATTACATGCATTCATTTTTATTTGTACTAACAACTTTCCTGTCTTTGACTTGATCCAGTTTAGGTCAAAACAAAAAAGTCAAAAGTGTAGTGCATGTGATATAATATTCACGTATAATTAAACCGCATTTAATATTTAGTTGCCTGTCATTAAATGCTTTATTTTTTAAATTTAAAACTAGAGTAAAAATCCTCCTATGAGATAATATTTTCAAACGATGTAACTAAAAAACACCAAAATAAATTCTGAAAATTTTTAATTTTGAGATTTTGAGAAATGGTCAGTGATCTTTTTCTTATCTGGAAGATTATGTATACTAAATTTTGAACTAATAATTTTAAACTGATCTTTAAAATTATTAAATGAAGGTAAAGAGCCATTTAGCCATCAAGAATTGCTACTTATGCAGCCTTATACAAGGCCACCGCTGTCATACTTTGCTGTTCTGGCTAAATTCTTAGAATTTCAGCTGTACTTAATAAAAACAATCCTTTAACTTTTTTTAATGTATAAAATATTCAAAATTTAAATTTACCAAGTAATGCTTTTGAAAAGAAGCATATTCTTCTCGGTTTGCAATCGAAACGCTTGATTGCATCATCATTTTCATTAGCGACATTCTTTCATTGATTGTGTCAGCCTCGGCGGAATACAGCAGAATGTAGGAACAAGACATACATCTTCATTTTCACTTGTATAATTATATTATTTTCTATTTAAAGTGCGTAATTAAAACTGTATATCTTTGAATATTACCAATTTAACTAACTTCACATTTGATCCTCTTCTCTCAGTATAGAAGTAACTTACAAACGAAAATCTTTCTCTTCTCTTTTATTTATAAGTCCATACGTCTTATATAAGCCAAAAACGTTTCTTAATACAGAGAATGATTTCCATAAGGGATAAGCTTATGTGTTCACTATATCATGAGAGAAAGTATGAACTTTCTATTCTTTGCCAAATTTTCTCTTTGACGAAATGATTATGATATCTGGCTAATCTCATCTTCTAACGTTTCAGATGAATCCGAGAAAGAATATTTTTTATTGAATTATTTACGTAGAAATTTCGACACAACACTCAAATGAAGATAATTAAAAAAAATTAACATCGAATCTCCTATTTCGAGGAATTTATTTTCTGTTCAATGTTTTTCTATTTAAAGTACTTTTTTAAAACTGCATATCTTCGAATATTACAAATTTTACAACATCCCTATTTAATTTTCAACGATCAGTATGAAAATAATATACATACGGATATCTTTCTCTGTTTCCTTAAACATTAGAATCATTTTTATGATATGAAGCAAAATTATAAATGTCACCATAATGTAAAAGTGAAAGACAGATCTAAGACACGTTATTCAACGATTTCGAAATTTAATATTTAAGTAGTTCGTACTTTCTGGTGACAAACGCCTTTGATTCCACAATGCATTATGTAACGTAAATTGTCAAATTATTCAATTCTATCACCTCTTATTTTCTTGGTCATCTGTTCTGATGCTCTCTACTTAAAACTCCTCCTCAAAAACGCAGCTTTTTTTTTTTGTATATTTTTACAATTTTAAGTCAAATTTGGTTGAATAAAGCATTAGAATTTGAAATTTCATATAGATATTGTACGTATAGATAAGTATTATATAATATTTTGTATGGAAAAATATTAAAAGATGTTGATTCACTCCTAAAGTCAAAGCAGATAATTATATATGACTAGTTGCATTTAGCGATCAGCTCATTTGCCAGGGATATTAAATATTTAATATAAGTTTAATCATTTGGGTATAACTTAATGTCCATGATTCCGCCAAACTATCTGTATTAAAGCCGTGCTGTTACGAATGCAAATGTATGGTTCGTCTATTTTCTAAGTTTCGAGATATAACAACTTCATTTTTTTTTATTCATCTTGTAAACTACACAGATTTAAACAGAATTTTTCTTCTTTTGTTTTCACTTATTGAAGAAAATCGAATTATTAAATATTTGGTGAAACAATGAAAACTGTTTAATTTCAAGGTTACAACGGAATCTGTTATTGGAAATTCAATAAAAAATATTTTTTTTAAGTAAAAAAAAAAAATCAGGAAATTTTTGAATAACTATTAAATTAATATCTCAGAAAAGATAATTTTTTAAGTTTTAAAATAGTAGAAAATTTATTATTGTGCAATAATATTTTACGAAGTTATAGCGGAAAAACACTGAAATGTATCTTAATTTTCAACTAAAATTCGCTCTTAGAGATACATTGTTACCTCTTAATGTGTATCGAATTTGGTAGCCTTAGGTCAAAGAATCTGGTTTGTACAGCACCACTACATACTTCGTTTTAGTATTAGCACAGATAGAGATAATACATCTGTAATCAATTCATCCAACATTTCGTTTCAAATATTCAACAATCAGATAAATAATGAGTATAAAGTGTGTATACTCTTTATTATTTGACATCTTCAGACGTTTTTCGTTGTATCATGGCTTTGTGCTTATCCTTCGACTATAAAAAATGTTATTATTCAACTTCTTGAGAAATAAAAAGATTGTTGACCTGTAAAAATATTGGTTATGTTTCTATTTAATTGCCGGAATTATTAAAAGCAGAAACTGGGGAAAATAAGATAAAGTTTGCTTTTATGGTAGAAGATTCTTATAAATTTTCTCGGTTTTAGTTATCATCATTGAGAAATTGTAAAATCCTTTTCTTATATCAAATCATTATGAATTTAAAGAAAATTCGAAGTTCTAATCTGAAATATAGTAACACAATTCTCTTTCATGTTTGTATCGTCTATGGTTTATTTAATTTTGAAATTTACTTTATTGTAGAGCAGAAATAATTCAATCAAAGAAAACAGCAATGATTATCCAGTCACATGATATGAATCCAGTAAATTATTGTAGTAAAATATATTTAAAAATTTATTAAAATTAGAAAAAAAAATCGTATGGAAATAAGATTGATATAGATGAAACGTTCATCTTTTGAATTTTACAGAAAATTAAAAATAGCTTTTGTGCAATAAAATTGTACAAAATTCTTCAAAAATAATAATAGAATCTTAATTAATAATTCACCAAAGATTAAAATCTTAATTATATCTTAATAATAAAAATCTAACACGAATTTAAGCCCTATCTGAGTGAACAGCTGCTGCCTAAGAAAAAAAAAATCCTTGCCTTTGTAGAATTATGTGCTTAGTAGAACATTTGACAGATTTTTTTATCACCCATATCGCATCACAGTTTACAAATAGTATTCTAGCATATAAGCATTATTATGATAAAATTAGATGGAAATTCAAATTCTTTGAATTTACTTCATCCACACGAATCGGCAACAAGCTGTTTTTACAATCTCAATAAAAAGCTGTCGCGATTATATTAGGCAAGAAATCGGCACCAAATAATTCAACATTGTTGATAGTACATTAATTTGAAGTCTGGCCAAAGTTACTATGTCAGAATCGAATTAGACCTTCAAAGAAAATACAAAGCGAAAATAAATAAATATTGCAAAAACTATAAAAACACTTTTTACACTTAGTGACGTAGAGAATTAATGAATGACTATCACTTAATACTTATCACGTGCGGAGAATCAACCTGATTAACATAATCATTCCCAATAAATTATTTCTTAATTATTGCCTGCAACAAAATGTTTCCATGGTCGATACATTTCAACAACTTTTCGAGGAAGTTTATGGCTAAAAATTTCAGTTTATGTAATGTAATTTATTAAGCTAGCTTAGGGCAAGCGTTAATTTTTCTGGCATGTGGATTTTATGTAGAAATAATTTTCTTTATTTTCATTCGACCTTACATTTGGGTCAGGTTTCACATATCCCTGAAACACTGTTGAACAATTTGTGCAAAATTCTGGCAAGCATTTTAACTTAATAAAATTACCATATAAGGTTAAAATGCCTTTCCATTTAACTCTACTAATCTTTGTAATTACAATATAACTTGTTTAAATTTCAACAAAAATAACATTGAAAATTAGCATTTTCAGATATTTTTGGAGCAAAAAATATCTGCGAGTTTATTGGAAACGCTTGCTGATTGAAATTTTTACATTAAAGTCAATAAATGCTGATCTGCTTATAGTGAAACATGAACTTCTATGACGATTGGAGAAATTTTTACTTTATCGTGTAAGTAGTTTAGAGAAAGTATAAGTAATCGTTAAAAAAATTCGAACTTGATATTTTAATGAATCTCCTCGTTTTTTGACCTCCCAGAGTTCGACAAACACTTTTTTTGGAAAAAGACCGTCTGTCTGTAAGAATAATAAAATTCAAATAGGCTTTGAGAAGAAAGCATGAAGTTTAATATAGTGTCTTTGAATTAAATTTGCAGATTTTTTTTTTCAAATGTTGAATCAAATATGTTCAGAGGATGTCCGTTTGTCCGGCCATTGGAATATAAATCATCACGATAACTATAAAGCGAAAAGAGCTAGACAAATAAGATTCGAAATACAACGATTTAACGTCAATAGCTAGGACAATTTAAAAACAAATCCAAAAATGCGTTAACTGTCTGCAGGTCTGTACTTTCTCAGAAAAATGTAAACGCGATAATTCAAATATACAATGACTTAAATGTATTAAATTAGGTACATTATTTTGTGCCTAGAAATATTAGGTTGTTCGGAAAGTAATTTCGTTTTTTCCTGACAAAGGATTTAATTGCATTTTTCGCACCCAATTTCATACTTAAACCGCAAAATCATTTTATGTTTTAAGAGCTGATATAGCAAGGCTTGAGTGTGAAAAGGTGCAGCTGATTCTTCGCAGTAGTTTTTGGATGGTGCCCTTTTAAATATGGAGAGCAATAAACAGCATTTTCGTCATTTTTTTCTTTTTTGCTATAAAAGGTAAAAATGCTGTTCAAGCCAGAAATAAATTAGCCAATATGTGTGGAGAAGATGTGTTAACAGTACATCAGTACCAGAACTGATTTGCAAAATTTTTCCTTCAAATGAGGAGGCCAAAAACCACCTCGATCAGTTTTTTTTTACAGCAAAGACCAAAACTTTTATGAGCGTGTAATCATGTTACTACCAAAAATATGGCAAAAGGTATTAGACCAGAATGGCAATTTTATAATTTAATAAATAATTTATTCATTAAACGAAAATTTCTTTTCATTTTGACAAAAAAATACGAAATGACTTTCCGAACAACCCAATATATTTCCGTGTCAAGTTTTTGCGAAAAATATGTCTAAAGAATAATAAGTTCAATTTTTGCATGCTATTAATCAATGCCAGGATTAATCACTACAAAACTCTCCAGGATCACGCGATAGATGCTAAATACAATCCAAAATTTAATATTTCGCAACTTTTGTACTTCAGTGCGTCAGACAAGGCGTTCTTTGGCATGACACGTTTATTAAAAAGTATGCAGGAAAGTTTTGGAGAGCCCACTCCCGCTGGCTCTTTTCATTTTCAAATCAGATGATTTTATGAAATGTGTTCGTATTATTTCGAAATTATTTGCTTTCGACTTTAAAAGCATGACTGTCTGCGTTCCATGAGATCGTTTCCGAGAATTCGTAAATTAGCACCAATTATTCCTTAACCGCACCTTTAATTACATCCCAAAACTTGCTCGGCATCGTGACATGGTTTTTTTTTTCAATCATGTTTTGCGTCATTTGTAGCTGTTAATGTTTCTTTGGAGAAGGGTTCTCCAACTTTAAAAGTAGCTAAATTCCGACATTGCCTCTATAATTCACAGGGACTTTCGAGTCATAAAATCTTTAAGGAAAACTTTAAAAAAATATCTGTCTTTAATCTGTCTGAAATCTTTAAAAAAAATATCTGTTTATTACAGATATTTTTTATTAATTGCAACTCAGATTGAAAATGCAGAAAAATATACAAATGGTACTATTGAGTCTAGTTAAATCTCACCTTATAATAAAGATGAGTGTATGTGGTGTGTATCTGTCTCTGTGTATATGCATTTGTGGGTTGGCGCTCTACAGATCAGACCGTTTGATTCACAGCTACCAAATTTGTCATTTGAAGGGTGAGAATGTGTACTTCGAAGCGACTCTTTTGAAATTTTAATCAATCAGAAAATTAATCTCAATTTTATAGTTTTCCTGTCATAACTTTTGAAAACATTTTTAATATTTTATATACTTGATGCACATTTTTTCATTGCCTTAAAATTAAAAAATATATATTTCTTTTCAGCACCAACTTAATAATCCCACAAATTTTTCTAATTTTTGTCAACTTTTTTTTTATTAGAAATATTTTTTTGCCTAATTTATGATAAGAGATTATAGCGTTTTCTGGAATTGAGACCTTCTTCATTATTTCATCAAATATATCGCAATTTTCTCTTATTGTTGAAAGCAAAAGGAGAGTTTTGTCTAATACTATATATTTTACATCTATACTTATAACAAAGATGAACGTTATACCTACATGTTAGTGCTCTACAGGTCAGACCGTTTGCCAAATTTGTCATTTATGTACCTTGGAGGGTGATAATGGATACTTCAGAGGCGATTCTTCTGAAATTTTAATTCGAGTTTTAATTAATCAAAAAATAATCTTTCCCACCCAAATTTTCAAAAATAGTACAAAACATTTTGAATATTTTTCATATTTGATCCATATTTTGTTTCATCATATTAAAATAAGTATATCTTTTCAATACCAATTTAATACTTTGTAATTCCTTCTAAATTTTTACTATTTTCTTTTTGAAATATTTTTTTATCAATTTCTAGCAACAGATTGTATAGTTGTCCTGGAATTCAGGTCATTTCCATTATTTCATCAAATGCCGCTTCATTTTTTGTCTTTGTTGAAAGCCAAAGAAGAAGAATTCTGGTTAATATTTGTGTAATCAGGAACAAAAATGTTAAGCCACATTATTTTGAAATTTATTAAATGAGTTACAATTCAATAGCGCTCTGATACTATGGAACTAATCGTCATTAGATTGGTTTATAAGACAATGAATAGAATATATGAAAATTGATTAAAATTTCTATTGTTTGACAATTTCATATAATCAAGTTATATTTAAATGATTTAACCAAAATTAACTTTAACCAATATCCCCAGTGAACTAGCTTGTCGCCAAAGTCGACTGATGTAAAATAATCTATAACTGCATACTCATAATTGGATGCCGTTTGTTTGTTTGTACCTTATGAAATTTCTAATCTCTTGATTTATCCGAACAAAATTTGTCACACGTATTTCTTACAAAAGAAGATTAAACTATACTTATAAAAAATTTTTACTCTCTTCCAATGGGATTGAAATAGCTATAAAAAGGTTTTGCGTTTTACCGGCATAGCTTCAAAACCTATTATTATCCGAAAATTATTTTTACTGCATTTTAAAATTCAAAAAATTAACATTTCGTTAATTCCATTGTATGTACATTTTTCTTTGATTTTAATCAGTTTTTCAAATTTAATTTCAAAACATTTTTTATTAGTGCTACTTTTTGTCTAAATAATAAATCTGTTTAATCACATCTATCACCAATGCACGTTTATCAATGCTAAATATTCATTTTTACTTTCCCGTATACATAGTAAAGTGAAAACCAAGAATGTAAAGTAATCGTCAAAAAGTTCGGACTCGAGATTTTGAGAAATTTCCAGGTTTTAGACCGCAAATAATTCGAAAAACACATGTTTGGAAAATGTGATAAAGATAGCTGTAACACGATAACTGCAAAACAAAGAGAATTAGTTGGATAAAATTCGGTAGGCATATCTAAGTGTGGAATATTTAGATCTAAAGTGTAGAATATTTTTAACTAAATCCCATGAACCGCTGACCGCCAATTGGACTGTACTTTCGGAATTATGTAAATGTGATAATTTAAATCTGCAATAGCTTAAATATATTAAATTTGATAAGGAATTTTGTTAATATAAATGGAATTTTCTGTTACATTTCGGTTTCAATTGATTGGGGAAAAAAACACGACTAAAATACACATTTGATTTTTTATGGAGATTAATCACGAAAGATGTCAGTAAAGATCCTCAATTCACTTTATAGGTTAATATTTTGTAACAATTGTATGCCTATTCTATGCAAGAACATGCGAGAAAATTTTGAAATCACTACTCCAGCTAGTTTCTGTTTTTATTTGTGCTAACTTGAATTAGTATTTGCTGAAATTATTTAGTATTTGCTGAAATATCTGTTTTAGTTTAGGAGTCACTCAAAAATTTCTTATTTCGTCAATGATTAAATCAAGGGATTATTATCTGTGACCAAAAAATTTGTAGGTTATCTTCTATTTGTATTGTTGAACCCTTTAAATAAACATTAATCTATTAAAGAAGCCAGCATGAATATGAATTTCACAGTTTCATCAATGGTCAGAAGCATGATATGCATAAGCCAAATTGGAGATTAAAAACGTCGTTTATTCGAAATCTTTAGATTAAAATTACAATTGCCGATCTTAAAGCTTCTTATGGAATTAAATATAAAAATTTAAAAACGTAAATGTTTTTTGCATTTTTTACCTTCTTATAGCACAGTTAAAAGCAGACGAATCCGTGGGGACAACGATTACTTGAATGAAATTCAACTAAAACTCTAATGATGAGTAATGAAATTACTGTAGCCTTATAATTCGCTTTTTAAACAGTTAGATATATGCATACGCTATCACATAGAAAAATGCATTAAATAATAAAAATTATTACATTTTATGTTCATTGGGCAAATGAATATTATGCAGTAAAAATTATGAAAGGTTGATTTTTCTACAGTTCTTCTGGTCTATTAGTCACATTTAATAAAATGTTCTTGGCCCTCTAATATTTCAAATAGTTTTCTCCCACTAACTGAGCGAGTAATGAAGCCTTAAATATCGTATTTTTACACGACTTTATATAAATCCAATAAATGCCTCAAGGTATATTCGTTAATCAGTCCCCAGTACTTCTTCAAAAGCACCTACATTATATATATCAAATATATAATTATAAACACTTAACATTATATATATCAAATAGAAGTTCCCAACTTTTTCTGGAGCAGTCTACTTTAATCAATCCGCTAAGAAGAACAAAAACATTCTTTAAAGGTCAATCTTACCAAACACTATATACGCTGCTTCTGGATTAATTACCTTCTCCATGAGAAGTTCTGACACACACACAGAGAGAGAGAGATAGAGAAATACATACATACTGGGAGTGGTTAAACCACTATTGAGAACTTGTGGCCTAAAATAATATGGAATTCAAAGCTTCACAATTATTCCATTTTAGTCTAACTGCGCAAATTGTGAAGAAATATTTAGAAATTTTAGTTGAAATTGAGTGTTTGGAGCACTTTAAAAAATTTAAAATACTATTCCACCAAGAATATTTTACTAAATGTGACTAGGATGTGGAAAGAGCTACATAAAATTTTATGTTTCATTTTTTATATAGAATATTCGTTGACTCAAATAAGATGAAATAAAATCATCGAAATTATTTAAAGTAATTTTCGATCTGGAATTAAAAAAATCTATCTCTAATGGTTTAAAAATTATCTATCAGGTCACGACTAGAGAGAACATTTTACATATTCTTTACATATTACGCATTCTTGCTTCCAAAAATATCTTTTTATATCTTAAATTTTAAAACAACATATATATTAAACCTGCCACGAGCAAAGAGATTCATTATAGTTTTTTCTACGTAAAGATAAGAATATCGCTTGTTATAAATCCCCCCCTTTTTTCAAACGTTTTTATTTAATTTAATTTTATTTATGCTTGCAAATTGTAAAAATGGAATTTGGTTGTATTTTCCTAATTTCTAATGTCTTAGCTTTCTGAAATTTTCAACAGCTATGTACTCCTATTGCGAATTATAATTTCAGGATATAATAATCATCAAGCTGAATAATTAAGTGAAACTGAATATTTATTTTGTATTAACCGATTCCATTTAGTAGTGGAGGGAAAATGTATTAAAATTCTTTAATAATTATAATGAATATTGGTAAGAAATCAAAAACTGCAAGAAATAAGAGTGAGACTCTATACACAACACTTATTCCTCTGCCCAACAGATCACCCCGCCACCAATTAATGAAGCGATATTATCAGATTATAAATAATACTACTTAAACGAAGTCATAATAAATATTTTAAGGACAAAAACTCCAGAATATCCAGTTGAAATTAAAATACAGAATGAATAAGATTGAAATCTCATTTTAAGATCTCATTTTATTTATAGTGATTTTATCAACCCCTCATTTTTTTATACTTCGTGATTTGACCGTCGAATTCTTGGCTTAAAAAAGCTTATTTTATATTTTCCAATATACAATAGACTGTCGGTAACCTTGCATTAGGCCAATCCATCTCCTCTCTTTCTTTTTCTTCCCTTTTCCGGAAATGTGAGTGGGAAACTTGAAAAATACATCATTGTATGAATAATTCAGCGACTTTGGCGTTATATAACTAAAACGATTTTGAGTTATATTTAGTAAAATCTATTACATAATAGCCACTACTGGAGATCATTTGTTTCGCCAGGAATATTGATTGTACTAAACTTAAATATATATATATTCTGTGCAGCTTGAAGTTCATGATTTTCTTAACAAAATACATCTAAGCATCCATTTATGACAGTAATAAAATTATTTTAATAGTGTTGTATCGATTCTATTCATTGAGTAAATCAAAACTTATTAGGAACTGAGCCTCATAATATCATAATGCTGTTTAAAACTTAAAAAGTCTGGGTGATAATTTGGAATTGCGTGTTTGAGTAAATCAAAACTTATTAGGAACTGAGCCTCATAATATCATAATACTTTTTAAAACTTAAAAAGTCTGGGTGATAATTTGGAATTGCGTGTTGATTTTGGGATAGCAATTTCAGTTCCCGATTCATCGGGAAAACTGTGCAGATAAAAAGTAGAGTTTTTTTTTTTTTCTTAGCTTTTATCAATGGAAGAAAAATATTTTATTAAATACGTGATAAAATAAGGAAATTTATTCATTGCAACAATAAAGTGCTTCGCAAAATAAATAAATAAATAAATAACCGTCAAAATTTAAGGGAAAAAACTGAAATAACAACTAAGCCTATATCATTAAAATGAAAAATATAATTTTCTGTAAATTTTAATAACTGCCATTTTGGTGCATTATGTACAATAAACCTACTACTGTGCCTTTAACATAATGTTCTACTAAATCGAAGTTTTCGTTAATCCGACCATCTTCTAATCAAAGGACTACGCTATGAGAGTCTCCCTATCGAGGGCACCACAAGTATTGAGATGGGAAGCTTACTATATAATATTTGGTTTTTCATCAGCCTGATGAACATAACGATGTGGAATCGATATATTCTTAGCCAAAAATGGAATGTGTCTCCTACAGGATTGAATTTTACAGTGACAGGTCCTTAGGACTTATTCTCACCTCATTACTGTCGCGGCATCCAGATCATCAACAAACTCTGTGTGTCTTCGAGCAGGATGGGTGTAGATTTGACATAATTTCTCTAGGAATCTATTTAATTAAAGTGCATTTCTCAGAAATTTTTTGAATGTTTAATAGCATAATTTTGTAAATTCTTATCTAAATTATATTTAATTATAACAAGGGAATGTAAAATTACTAATCAAAGCGTTCTCTTTGCCTTACTTTTGAAAATAAGAGTAAATCGTGGGGTGAAAAGACCTTGACCTAACGTGTCATACATACTGCATGCATAAATGAAAATCTTATCATGTTTTGCTCCTTATTCATAACTATGTTTTTCTCATTCTAGGTTTGCTCGGCTGTGTTCATAACCTGCGTGTTATTCTCAGCTGCTCACAGCAGGTCGACTGTAACCAGACAAAACGACGTAAGTGATCAGCTGTTCAAACAGTTTAGTCATAACTTTAGAACTTTTCCTTCATTTGATTGAAAAATATGTTTAAAAAATTCGGATTTTATTAGAATTTTGTTTTACAGAAGTCATTTAATTAGTTTAAATTTTTTATTTGAAAAAAAATCTTGATAACTAGTAAAAAAATAAACGTATTTTTATAAAAGTGCTTACTATCTTCGAATGCATGTTAATTCATTGGAATTTTGAATTGCGAAAAAAATGTCTATTAAAACTTTTAATTCTCAATTTTTATTAAACGTTATACTTTTCACAGATAAGCTCTTTTTTCACGTTAACGCCCAATTAAATTTAAAAGAAATATTCCAGCATTTTTTAATTATGTCATTAACATTAAAAAAATAAATGTGAAGGGAATTTGTGATCCAATTTTTTTTTTTAGATTTGAATATGCTAAATTTGTTTTTCGGGAAAAGCAATCTCAAAATTGGTAAAAGGACATTAAATTTTTTTCATAGATAAACATTAAAATATTTTTTAAACACAGGAAAATATTTAAAACATGATAGTTATTTTCAAATTACTTCCATTACTTCAAAAATAAATCAAAACATTAAGCAAAAAAAATTCTGAGATTATAAAATCCGACTAATAGATGATATATACTGATCGAAAATTAGTTAGGAGTTTGGGAAACATTTTAACTTTTTAAAGAAAACAAAGAAAAAAATAAAGGAATACTTTCAGTTTAGCTACGGGATAGAAACGTAACTATCTTATTAAAAAAAAGAGAACATTTAACATTTAAATTTTAGATTTTCATAAACATTAAATTTGTATGTTTTAAAAGCCTCTAAATAGTTTAATTTACTGAGCTGCGTGTCTTACTACTTTTTCTGATGTTTACCTATAATCTAAGCTTTAATTTGAAAAGGAAACTGATTAAATTTTAACTAATGCAATAATTTTCTTGGTGATATGAAAAGGAGCTTTTTGTGCATATTACAAAATATATTTCGTAATTTATATGATACCTCATTTATGTTTACAGATCAATGAAAAATTTTATATATCTATATCTATCTATATACTTATAATAAAACTCAATGTGTGTGTGTGTGTTGGCGCTCTATAGTCCAGACCCTTGGACCTACAGCTACCAATGTATACTTTCGGGAGGGTCAGGAGTGTGCACCTCGAAGCCCCGTTTTTAAAAATTTTTAATTAAAATTTGAATTGATTAAAAATTAACCGAAATGTCGATGTTTTCCGCCATAACTTTCGAAAATATTACAGCACAAACATGTTTTTTACATCAAGTTAAAGAAAAAAATTAGCCTTCTGTTGGTATCAGTGTTTTGACATATAACTTAAGCTTCTATTTTTAAAGAAATATTTTAAGCATGTTTTTTAAAAATATATCTCGGACAAAACAATAAAATTTAATCTGTACGAGCTCGTCAAAAGGAGAAAATTAGCTTTTATCAACGTGTTGCCATCATATTGACAGAAGTTCAAATTTTATTTTAAAAAATCAACTATTATTGCAAATTAAATCCTAAAAAATTATAATTTTCAGTACATGACTGTATAAAATAAAATAAATATTAAATGTAATATTTTCTCAAAACAATTAATGCAATGTAAAAGTTTCTATGATCGTTTGCAATATCTACATCATTAATTCAATAAATCATCTTTATTTACGGTAAACATGATTGAATTTATTTAGGATGCGTATTCAAATTCGGACCCAATGGCTAATTTGTAAATCCTTAGTAATAGACATACATATTGTTAAGTACTATAAACTAGGTATGAATGAAGTAAATAATTACATTTTATATAGTTTGAGTCAAATAATGCATCGATGAATAATAAGTTTCAGATTTTTCCATATTTTACTATATGAGCCACATTTTACAATATATTTAATATTTTAAACAAAAGTTGTTACATCAATCAGTCTTCAAAATCAATCATTAAAACTGACTGATTTATAAAAATAAAAGAATCTTATTATGAAAACGTATGTTATAGATCTTTCCGTCCGTCATATTAAAGAAAATATCAATTTCAGGCCAATCAAATGTTCAGAATTACAACAAGGCTGATTATCAAATGAATATGTATTTGCGTTTATGAACGAATACATGCGTGTGCGTGTGTGTGTGTTAGGGAATTATACACCAGACCATATGATCTAGAGTTACCGTTCTTCGTAGGGAGAAAAAAAATAAGTTGGAGGTTTGGAGGATGAAAAAGTATACACAGATGGAATTTTTTTTTGAAAATTTAATTAATTAAAAATTAAGCTAACACTTGGGATTTTTCTGCGATAATTTCTAAAAATATTTCAGCATAAAACTGCATTTTAAAATCGCCTTAAAAATAGGTTTATCCTCTATATCTATCTCTCTAAAATCCTCTTATATGCACACACACACACACACATATATATATGATTTTACAAAATGTCTTTTAAAAACTTGAAGAACAAGAAACAAAATCAATAGAAGATTTTCTTGAATTAGAACTTAAATTATTAGAATCATCTTATAAATCTTGAACAATTAGTTTTCCTTATTATATACTTAATTATTTGCAAATATGCAAATTGTTTGAATTATCATTCAGATTTGTTCAACGTTCTTGATTGAGTTTCATACAGATTTGGTTTTAAACTTTATAACTTCTCTCAACTATTTTTCCAGGTTAATTATCGGTGTAGGTATCTATTTTTAACTGCTATTAAATATTTCTATTCTTGGAGTTAATTTATAATAATTCTGAGGCCATGATATTGTAAATGCTCGGATATCATTAAATGAAAATTGGATTCGAGTAGCATATTAATATATTATAATAAGATCGTTCTTCAATTTATGATGACACACCTCTTTTAATCTTTGCTTTCAAATTTCGAAAGAAAATTCAAGAATACAGTAAAAAAAAGAAAAAGAAATTATCTTTTGATCACAATTATAAGAAAAGAATAAATAAATACGAATTATAAATTAATAGTACAAAGTGACGTATTTTAATATTATAACTCAATATCCAGAACTTATCGTTTGCTTATATTTATCACACCTAAACATGCAAACGATACTTTTAATTAGAGTATAAACGAATTTCTTCACTGAAATAAAATCCTTGAATATGCAACCTTCGATGTCTAAATTTTGCTTCTATACTTCCTTTGAAATTCTCTTTAGCTATAAAAATGAAACTCTGAGAGCGTGTTCTATTCTCTGAAATTAACTGTGACCTCCGAATCTATTATGAATAAATTGCAGCAGCAGAAAGCAATCCGATTTTTAAGTGTTTGACAGTTGTCTTTATTGAATTAAGTTCTATTGAATGCTTGTTTTAAAGAAAACAAAGCTTGTGGCATGTTTTAATGTTAGGCCTTTGTATGTGAGTCAGAAACAGGTTAAGGCGCTATTTACATTTTCGTATGGTGTTTTTGTTAATATCTATTGTATATGACACATTCGAAAACTAAGAAATACTCGATTGAAATAGACAGAAATCGTTTTGAAATGTTCTTGTTTCAGGATCTTGCTTCTATATAATTCTTTAAGAAAAATAGTTTAAATCATTCATTGAAAATTAAAGCTCAAATTTTAAGATTTCCACATCCTTCAGTCTATTTCGACTATAACCATATATTCTGTATGTGGTTCAAGGACTTTTGGAAGCAAATTTTACAATTTTCAAACATGATTGAGCGAGGAAATGGTTTCTTAACCGTGATGACACAGAGAGATTATGAAGTACCAGTAGCATCATATATTTTTCACACCTACCCACCGAGTGGCCATCCGTTGTTTAGCAAAAATAAATGGCTTTTTTGATATGGTGCTATGATCCCATTTCCTTATATTTCGTTTTAAACATTAATATAAGCTTACTAACGTTTTGTCTCCATGATATCTTTAATGACTGAGTCATTGCTTGCTATTCCTTTTGTAGTACTTAGCTGGCTTCCCACTTGTCAACTCAAAATGCGTATTAAACTTTTAATGACATAAAAAGTTTGAGCCTATATCAATTTAATGTACCAGGTGATTACAATTAAAGGATGTTAAATTTAAAAGAGTAATAATAATGCAAATTTTAATTAGAAGAATGTTAGAAAAGGTAATGATAATAAGGAAAATAATAAATATGAATAATATATTTTTTCTAATCTGGAGAAATGAATGAAAAAGTTTCCAAAGAGGAATAATAAAGTATAGCAAGAAAACATAAACCTGGTACAAACAAATCATTACAAAATAATTCAATCATCGTCATATGATCACTCAATCACAGATAAAATTTGTAACGATTTCGAATGTAATTGATATGTATCGTCACTGGCATCCACATATTTAAAATATTGACAGTCATATAATTAAAAGAGATACAGTATAGATGCTAGTTTAACCCTTTCAGGGGCACTATGCCAAAAATGATTTTTTTTTTCGAAACAATTATTTAAATCTGATTATATCCTATTACTGACATGTAATTTACAGTTAAAAAAAATTAAGGCCCTTAGGGGGCTGGGGGGTAGGTGACATACTGGGTATGTCACCGCGCATCTAGAACATGTTTTGGAGCGAATTCACAAATATGCAACTCGTAATTAGAAGGTATTTTTATGAAATGAAAGCAGTTTTAGGGATTCATGACGCTTTTTAACATGAATGACGCAAAAAAATGAGCTTTTTGAATTCGAAAATAAAGTTTATCGGAATAAAATGAAGACAAATTACATCATATGAAAACATGCTTCCATCTTGAATTTTTTGTGTGGAAACAGAATACTTTCTAAGACTCGTGCTGCCGTCTATTGGCAAGATAAAGACTTAAAAAACGTTAGGAAATTTTATGTAGTTATTTCAACGCGATTTTCTAGTTTTAAAAAAATTGTAAAAAGGTGACATATGGAGTATGTCACCGCCCCTG
>JAPMOQ010005854.1:1599490-1617936 GCA_026543055.1 Argiope trifasciata
TTGTCAGTGCTCCCATTGTTCAGGAACACATTAATCCACCAGCAGTTAAGGGTTACCCACCATCCACTAAAACCATTGTCAGTGCTCCTATAGTTCAAGAACACATTAATCCATCAGCAGTTAAGGGCTATCCACCATCCACTAAAACCGTTGTCAGCACTCCTATTGTTCAAGAACATATTAACCCACCAGTATCCAAAGGATTTGCCGCTGTACCTATATCTGAAGAATATAATGAGTCACCTTATTCTAAACAGCATGCTGGCCCTTCTTCAGAAATATTGAGTTCTCATGTTTCTGAACCAGTATTTGATGAATCAAATGGTGGCTCTGGCCCCGGAGGTCCAAAATACGTACTTATTCCAAATGAGCCTCCTCACATTGTAGACACCCATTCCACAGAGATTATCCATCCCCCTCTGCCAAACAGTCAAGGATCGGCAGTACCTCATCCTTCTCCATTTGTCTCCCATGGGCCAGGTCCTGATCCATCTCATGCATTGCCATTGCCGCATGAATCTAATCCTTCATCTTATCCACCAATATTCTCAGACGGCCCTGGTCCAGTACCGCCTATATCTCATTCCACCAGACTTCTGATTCCAGAACAAGGATTCCCAAAATATCCTGAAACAGCAAACAGTTTGTCATCTCCAGAATCTAATCTCCATGGTTCTTCTGGTCTACCTCCACCATCGCATGCCATTCGCCTGGAAATTCCTCCACCTGGAGACCATAATGCACCATTATCCCAGCCCCAGCCTTTGATTGGTGGTCCTCAACCACCACAAGTATCTCATGCATTCAGATTAAATCTGCCATCGCCTCCGGCACCTGTTGGAACAAATAATCATCTTGTAGACTCTGGAGCTGTATCGTCGCCTCAAGACGGTTTACATGCACCACGGGTGTCTCATGCTATTAGACTGAATTGGCCTTCTGGATCTGGTGAAAAAGAGTTGTCGATTCCTACAGTAGAATATTTTCCATCCCCAGGTATACAAGGATCCTCCGACACGGACACACCTTTGCTAGCTCTGGAATCAAAATCTCAATGATAATGATATGATGCTTCTAGGATATTAATTTATTGAATTACAGTTTTCTGGTCAAAAGTTCTAATGAAGAATTTTACTTTATGTATCTTTTAAATGTTAGCATTTACTATTATATTTAATGTTTGAACTAAAAATATGTTACCTTTTTTGTTTTTTCCATTTACAGATATAAATTAGCACATTAAAGGCGGGGGATCTAGACGAAAGTATGCTAGGTAACGCTGATCAAATCGTAGTACTACGACTTCCGCCTTTAATGTGTTAATGGTGTTTTTTGTTTTCAATATGATTCGTTTTTATTTTATGATATGTTTAGAATTTTATGGTTTCCTTATTTTTCACAATGATGAAAGACATAAAAATATTTCGAGGTAGAATACGATACATTCCTACTTGATTAAAATTATTGAATAAAACTGTAAAATATTTATAATATTTTGCAGAAACTGTTAAAATATTTGGAATTCCGATACTGGAGCTCTTTTAAAAGTTTTCAAGTCCCTCAGTGTATTTTATAGATAAAAAAAAACATTAATATGAATTAAAAAATCTTTATCAAATGGATCTTTATTTCATAACATGTATGCATTGTAATCTTGTTTTTATTATAATACTTTTCGAGTGAGGAAGATTCACAATTCGAGATTTTAAAAGAAAATGCATTATGAAAGACATTGTATATTACTCTAAGCGATTCGCTTTGAATTGTCTGTACGCTGTTTTGAATAAAAAACAACTTGGCTTATTGACAAGATTTATTTATTTGTTATTTAATTTATTTATCTATGCGTTTTGTAAATAGCTAAGTATTGTTGGAATTATGTTCAAACTTTTTGATATAAGATTTTACAAATTGTGCCTTTTTTTCGAAATCAGTATGTTTATTAGAACTTGTCTTAAATGTTGTTCACATTTGTAGCATTATATTTGCTAAATGGATTTATTTTGTAGCATTTTTAATAAATACAACGGTATCATATATTTTTTGTTTTGTTTTTCAATATATTTTCACAATCTGTCAATTCAAAAACATGCAATGCTTTTTCTCGACTGACAACAAGTGCAGAAACAGTAGAAATGGCTACTTTCAGATATTGAAATGTAGTAATTCAAAAATGGTTCTTTGATTTTTAAAAAACAACATCTAACATTTTATACGATATTAAACACCCTAACTAATATTTAATTATTAAAAAACTTGTCAATTCAAAAACATGCATTGCGGTTTCTGAATTGACATGAGTTCTGTAAAAGCAGAGATGACTGTTTCTATAAGTGGAAATGTGATCATTAAAAAAAGGATCTTATGACTTTTTAAAAACAACTGTCGAACAGTATCTTGGTCCTCCCGTTGGTGTGATGTAGAAGTTGAGTGCCAGCTCAGGTATCGTCCTCATCATCTGACAGTGGTTCAAAATTACGAGGTCCATCCCAAAATAGCTCTAGTGTTGCTTCAAAACGGGACGTTAATATAACTAAATTAAACTAATATTTTCTTGATATTAAAGACATTAACATAGACATTTACTAGGTACTGTATCCATTAGGATTTTACTCCACAATGAGACATATATTTATCTTCTGATATTCTTGTAGAAGTATTTTGATCTGAATAATCCTATATAAAGTGATTTGTTATTAAAAAGAATAAAAAGGAATTAATTACCTATGCGTTGTTTGACAAAATATTCATATAATTTTCTAATAGCATAAAGTGATTGAAAAGCATTCTCTAATTTCTATATCTAAAACCCAGTTATAAAAACTGATATTTTGTTTACTAATATTTTTTAAATATTATCATAATAGTGACTTCTTAATCCTGTACCAGATATTATAAATATCTGTTATGGGATTTTTCATCTCTTTACATATTTTAGTTCATTTAAACAAGAATATATATTAACTTCTGTTCTACTCATTCATTTAAATTTTATTAATATAAAAATATCCAATGGATAAATATTGATACTTCTCTGAAGGTCATAATTCGTTAAGTTCAATGGGGTCAATTCTCGGTCGCGTGTCATGTACCAAACAAACAGTTTGGTGTTCAATTCTCAACCGTTCTGCGCATGTCGGGATGTCTGCCGATAACATTGATTATCCTCAGACATTCGACGGATTAACACTAAAGTTAAATGTTAAGTTAGATGAATAATTATAAAAATCTTTTGATTTAAAAAAAATAGAAATTAATATTTTGAATTATTTTCTCCAAATTTTCGTAGTAATGTAATTTTACTTATTATATTAGATTTTAATTAGCATTTTAATGTAGTTATTGTTTTGCATAACTAATTAATATCACTTTTTAATTAGTTTGATACCGTTTTATTCTTTCCTTTCCTAAATCCTTTTTTTGTTCAAAGGATACATTTTGACAAATGGCTATAACAGTTTTTTTGAAAAATTACATATGTTCTTTTGTATATATTATTTAAATGCCATTGAATGTCATATTTTATGAATATAGTTTCTTTTAAATAATTATTACTCTTAAATAAGTTAATATTTTTCAGCTTACTAAAAAAATTATTATATTTTTTTCTTATGTAATTATTTTTATTAATATTGAGATTTTGAAGTTTTCAATTTTCTCAGAGGAAAGAACATGAAATTCAAATTTGTGAATAATGAATAAATTATGATTACAATTTCAAATTATACAATATAAAATATATAGATACCATTTTTTAAATCTATTGAACTTATGAAACAGTTATTTCATTTTAATTTGTAGAAACCATTAAAGAACAAACAAGCAAACTTACTCAAAATTTATAATTTTTATTCACACATTACAAAAAACATAGATAAAATACAAATGGATAATGATTCGAAAAAATATGATCAAATGGATGTTTCAATGTAATCACCTACTAAAATTAACTCAAAAATTATTCATTATTCTAGACATTTAGGAAGAATCTAAACATAGTATGACAAGAATGTCAAAGTAAATGATGAAATCAATTTTATTCAACAGAAACATTCTAAACACTAGACTTTTTTTTTTATCTCCAATAGAAACATAATGGCGAGCAATATGTTTTTAAAACAGAACGTTTCTGAAATGCATTTTAAAATGCTAAAGCAATGTTGAATGAATACCATAAAATAAAACAAAAACATACAACCCAGTGAATTTAATAAACACGAGTAAGGTCATGATATATATATATATATATATATATATATATATATATATATATATATATAGAGAGAGAGAGAGAGATTGAAATTAAATAGGATATAAAAAGGAGTTGGAAGAAACACTTTTATGTTTTTACAGAATTTCATGATTCAAAATTGATATATTAAAGAAATAGAGGGGGAAAAAAAGAGTGCAATGTAGCAATGAAATTGGAAATAAAAATTATATAATAAATGCTGATATGGAAATTGATTTACAATGAAAATATCAGCATTTCTTTAAACAGAAATCGCTGAGGTCCACAATGACATAGCATGAAATTATAATAATCAATTTCAGTTTAAACAGAAGAAACGAAAATGAACATTATCAGAAAAAAACACTAAGGAAAATAAGCATATTACTATTTTGTTTTTAAACATGACTGCCCAACAATAACTGAATAATACGAATTACTGAAATATAAAGAAAACTTTAAAATTCGAAATAATAAATAAAAATTCATGTCGTTGTCCAATGCCACTTGGTCATACCAAGTCGAATTAGCAGAGCTGTTTCGATTAAGGCAGAGATGTGCGCCTTTCGTTGTTAACGAGCACCGGTCAGGTGAAAGGCCGACTTTGCTCAAACACACACGACAGAACCCTTTTTAGGGGGCGGTCAAATTCACGCATTCATTCATCTATCAGCAAATCAGAATTTAGATCCAAATCAGAGATCGACTCATCCCTGATTTAGTACCCCCAGAGGTATCGTTTTGCTATGGGAACATAAAAATTCATGACGTATTTTATTTTAATGCCATCAACTAAAAATCATTTACATCATATGTTGCGCAGTTTGGAAACCTTTATCTCATCACAACATCATTCATTTCTAATACATTCACAGATATTTTTTAACAAAAAGTCGCTTGTCAGATATGCCGTCGCAGTATTATTAATTACTGTAAGAATTACTGGAATATAATTGGTTTCAGTTTCCTATTGTTGGTAAATGGGCACATGTAGAATGAATTCTTTAAAATGATCGTAGCATATCACCGACTTCGAAGAAGGCTTATAATCCTATATTCAAATGCTAAAAACGCAATTCAGGATTGTTGAAAGGAAACTAAAAAAGTATTTTACATGGCAATCACTCTTGAATTTCTCATTAAAGTAAGTACCCCCTCCAGCATCACTCCAATTTTTTTTATCTTTTACCATATATTAAGAGGACAGAAAATTACTCAAAGTTATAACTTCAAATGTAAACAAAAAATCCGCTTCATACTTGGCGGAGGACGTTAATGACAGACTCATCCACTAAAGCGTTGCGGATGAAAGTTTAAATGCCATGAGCATAAGTACATGACAAGTGACTTTTGCGTCACATGAATTGAGCTAATTCACAATTTATCGTGATAATCCAAAAATTCACCCTAAAATATATTTATTCTTCAATTTGAATTTTGAATCCTTATTTGAACAGTTGATTATACTTAAAGAGATTGGCAATACATAATAATTGTTATTAAAGTAGAAGTGAAACCAAATACAAGACATAGAACTTGTTTTTTTGTATTAGGGAGATTGTTATATAATGGTGTTCTTTTGTTGCTTCCAAATTTTTGAAATATGCTTATCCATATTGATTATAAAATAACTATTTAAGGGTTTTATCTTATTTTTTTCTCAATCCCTTAAACACTTTTAACGAAGATGGCAATATGAGATATACGCAACCATCCCTTTGCATGAAGTCGTTAGTAATAACAATAGTATACCATCTTATAGTATGCCAATAGCATATCAATAGACCAAGAATTTCATGTCGATATCTCATTTCAGTTTTGAAGGCCTGTTTAGACAATCCAAGTGATTTCAGTCGAAATTATCAATACATCTCTATAATTTTCTTTTTCCCCAACGTGATATTAAGAATAATACTGAATTGAAAGAGGAAGTTATATTAAGGACATACTTCATCAAATTCATAAGTGTTTCTGGGAGGAAGACTTTTGGCGGACAATTATCTTGCTCAATCGGGGTAAATATACAGAATGTGCTGAATGTACATTCTTCTCTAATCTAACCAACCTTAAATATTCATTGACAAAAATGAAAATATGAGGTTCACATAACCATACATTTGCATGAAGCCGTTACAAATAAAACTAGCATACAATCTTTTTAATCGATCAAGAATATCATTTCGAATCTCACTTTAGTCTTGAGAGTCAGTGTAGACATTCAAAGAGATTTCAGTGTAAACCATCAATACATTTCTATGATTATGTTTTTCTCTAATTAAGAATACAATCAGAATTTTCCAAAGTAATTTCACCTATTAGACACCACCAATCTCTATATCAAGAGATTTGCACTGCTAAGACGTGCATAATGTGTATTGGTACAAAATATGAATGAAAATGGGAAGCTCACATCCCAGGTAGCAGAGTAATTGCATTATATTATACAATATTATATGATATTAAACAATATTATGAATATTGATCCATGTCATATAATATTGTACAGTATTTGTGTGCTACTTGGGATATGTATGACAAAAAAACAATTATAGTAAAACGTATTTTAACAATAAGAGTTATTTTGTCACTCTCACTGAGTTTCTTATTTTTTGTAAGAAACCAGTTTTTATTTCAGACTGAGGAAGAATACATGATTTGCTCCCATTCAACAATTAATAATATATCCAGTACATTTTATAGTAAAACTACTATGTTATTATGAAGCTGGACTGAACATGTTTATATTCCCAGTCGAAAACAAACATATGTGACGGCAGAGCTTAACCGACAGGGAAGAGGAGGCAACAAATTCGACTTGGTTTCAAGCACAATTTCTCTAATTTAGTTTCAAAATAATCCATAATGATTGAGTTTACATTTGATCACCCACTTGATAAACGACTTTACTTAACTTCCTAATTAAATGACGAATTTAATAGCTTCCTAATTGGAATATTTACTATTATTTAAATTCCTTTAATACTTTTACGTTTCAAGTGACTTTTTTCATTTTATTTATTTAATACTTTTCACTTAATTGCAGAATAAAAATCCAATAATTCGATGCGCGTCTCAGATACGTCATTGTACGCGAAGTGATTAAAAAAGAATTATTCTTCTACTTAAACCCTCTTAATATTCTTTTTTATTCAGATACTAATTTTGAATTTTCTTCCATTGTTAAAAATTGAGTCATTTCCAAAAAAGCTATTTAAAAAAGTGATACTTGAAAGAGCGTTTTAGTTTCTTTAACCAATTATCAAAAGATAGCCAATGATAGCATATTGTTTTTTATGAGATTCGTGTGATTTAATTTTTCTTGCATCAACAGCATTGACAACAGTACTTTGAAAGAAATTAAAAGTGATTTTAAAAAAAAGTCATTCTAAAGATTTGATAAAACTATTGACTTGCAAGTCATTTTGTTAAATAAGAAAAATTTACATCACATTGATCTTCAAGAAAATTAGAAAATATGAGAATTTCTAAGTATAATGCTACATTATTTGAAAGATTATTCTAATTTGAACGTGTTCAAACACATATTGCTTATAAAAGAAATGCAAACAAAAACGTTCGTATTCTAAAAATATCACCAAAAAGTTTCAAAGATTTTATCTTAAAACTGCCAAGTTTATGCTCTATTATCATTAGACATTTTATGATACGTTAGCGATGTTCTTCAATATTCTGAGGATATGGTAACAATATTGCAGAACATTTCTAGTTAATACAGAAGGCAAAAAATCTAGTTTGCCTATTTGATAACCCGGCCCTGGTGCAATCCGTGAACTTAATACTGTTATGAGCAAAATTTAGTCTCAACCACATGTCATTGGCGAAAATAGTCAATTAAAAGTAATAAAACTTTGATGTTTTTGGTTTTTAGTCGTTGGTTGTAATAAACATAATATCTTTGATGATTTTTTTCGGCACATAATCACTGGCATGCGAATAATACAGAAGTTTTTTTCATCATCATGATTATATTAAAATGTATTATAAATTTAGTTTAATTTGAAACTCTTAAAGTCATATATTCATTGAATGTAAACCAAAAGAAGCGTTTTATATATACTTGAATAAAAATTCAAGCTTTCAAATATCATCTAATAAAATTTATTCTTGAAATCACAATAAGCATCTAAAATTTTCATGTTTCAATTAGATTTATCGCACACAATCGTGTAGTTCTTATAAAATCTGTATTAAACCTTTCTCATGCTAGTGGCTCCTGAAATAAAATATAGAAGTCGCTGTCTCTCAACAGTTTATTACTAAGATATCCTCCTGTTCGCTTTTATTGTTGCATCAAAATAAATAGTTAATTTTGCAAAGGAAAAAAATTGTTACAAAAATGTTCATAAAGTAGATATTTTTTTGAATTTATATATATAGTAGATTGCAAAAATTAGCAGTGTTTACGAAATTAACTAGTTTAGAAATATTAAAAGACAGATCAAAGAGAAATTATTAAAAGCCTCTTCCTTGGAACAAAATTCCGTTGCTTTGATTTTTAACTTATGCTTTAACCTAAAATTTTTTTTAAAAAATGTTACCTTTATCACGTGACTCTGCTTTACTCATAAGGATTAACGGAGAAAAAAAGTTTCGAGATCTTCTTAGCCCAATGATCTGGTAAACTTGTCTGGGGAAGATGGCGGCGTTGTGTTTGTATGTTCCGTTGTTTATAACTCGTGTTTGTGTTTACTCTGTATAAATGAGAAGCCGTATACGTTACCAGCATGGATTTTGCTTAGAATATGGTTGTATTGTATTCGTAATGATCGTGCAAGTTCTGCTCTTCTCTTTTCAAATCGAAAGTTTGCAATGTTTTTAAGAGTTCTTTTTTTGTGTGTACACTGCCCATGAATAATAATAATACTATGACAGCGACGTGACTGAAAAATTTCATGCTTTATTTTTACAGACATTCAAGATTGCTCGGTAACAATTATACGAGCGATCTAATTTTTATTTTATGTGATAATTCGTTGTTTTTTTTATTATGATAATATTTTGAAAGAAAAATGACTTCTACAACTCTGAGAGAAATGCTAGTTAAACAAGAGCCCCGACCAGTGAGCTGTTGTTACGTATGCTCAGGACCCAGAGCGGAATATGTTATTTATTCGAAGCCTTATGGTGATAATGCCTTTTTTCCTTTCTTAGAAGTTCATCAGCCTCCAGAAGGGGCTGAAAGTATGAGATCTGATGGTCGAGTTCTAGTTTGCCTAGTTTGTTATTCCTTTCTTAATCAACAGTGGGATACTTATGAAAAGACCAAGACTCCATATAATAAAAGATTGTACTGGTTAAAAAGGCTTGATGGTGGCCCTTTTGCTGGAATGGATCTAAATTTGCAACAAGATTATGAATCTTTATTCGAGTCATCTAATGCTGCTATCGATACTGATAGTCGTTCCAAGCCAAAACAGAGCAAAAGTCACCATTCTTCCGATTTAGATGTGATAAAAACTAAACATAGTGCACCAAACTATTCCAATGCTTTCAACTTTTCTAGCCAAAGTTCTGAAAAACCAGAAAGTTTAGGGAGTAACATTTTAGATTTAAGTATGTCTACCAGAACACCATCTCGATCATCTAGCACTGCTTCTCCTGGAGTAATTCCTGAAGTTTGTTACGCTTGTGGCCAGGAAACTAAGGCTCTTACGATTGTGTTTGTGAAGTTTATTCGTAATTGTCCTACTTTTCCAAGTCTGGCTACTCATCCCAAACCGCCAAGAGCTAAACCTATAGATTCAGAAGGCAGAGTTCATGTATGTAATCAATGTCATTTGAGTTTGGTTCAACAATGGGATTATTTTCAAAGAAGAAATACACCTCAACATGAACGTGTGTTTAAAATTCCTTCTATTGAATTGGATGTTCCAAAACAAGAAGTTCAACCAAAAGATAAATCATTTGTGTGTTATACTTGTGGAATGGTTTCTCAAACATCTGTTCAGAGATTTATCAGTGCATATTCTGAAGGGGATGGTGAACCATATTATTCTTTTCTTTTGAATTTAATGCCACATCCTGGTGCCAATAAACTATCTAATGGTAAAGCTACTGTATGTTCATTATGTTACAAGTCATTTTTTCGTCAATTTCAAGTTTATGAAGTATCAAAAACACCAGAAGATCAACGTAAATACAAGAATTTAAACAATGAAAGTGTATGTGATAATACCAGTGTACTTCGGCAGCATTTGGAAGGTAATGCTCCAGAACACACTGTTGAAAGCAGGAGAGAATGTTACCTTTGTGAAACTGTGACTGAATCATTATTTTATGTCCATTCAATTCCTACGGGTGATATGTACTTTCCTTTTATTAAAAGCTTGCCTAAACCATCTGCTGCATTTCCCATGGATAATCATGGGAGAGTCAAAGTTTGTAGTCAGTGCCATACTTCTCTAAGCTATCAGTGGAATGCTTTTGAACATGCCTTCATCCCAATCAATCAACGACAGTACAAAATACCTGGTTCAAAGTTGCAAATTGCTGGCAGTCATGGTATGGCAACTTCACTACATCCTATTTCACATCCTACTCATTCCAAAACCATAAATGTCGAAGAGGAACAAAAATTGTCAGTTAAAAAAGCATCTGTTAATGCATGTAGTTTGTGTGAAAGCCCACTCAGTCTCGAAAATGCATGCTTTCTGGAAACAGTGCCACGAGAAAACTGTATGTACTTCCCTTCTATTAGATCATTTGTTAAATGCTTTGCTGATCAGTATGGTCGAATCCTCGCTTGTAATCAATGTTTTTCTAGTTTAAAAAATCAGTGGGATGTGTTTGAATCTGCTCGTGTTCCGCACGCTCAGAGGCAGTATGAAATATTTCCTCCCAAATCTGAAAGAGATCGAACAGCACATTTCAGTAACGATGGTGTAGTTAATGAAACTAGTGGTGCTCTTCACATTCAGGTGTCTTCTCCTGATTTAAAAGTAGATTTAGCAAAACATTCATCAAATGTTGAACCATTACTTACTACTGTCAATACATTACCCATCTCAAGTATCACTATTTCAACTTCAGCAATGTCTAATTCTGCAAACAGTCCACAAATAACGGATCTCAAGGGCATCCCAATGAAGTCTAGTGTGGATGAGCCAATACCTCGTATAAATGGACCTTTAGATATTCCATTTGTTCGGCCCTTAGTTCTTTCAGTGCCAATTAGTTGTTTTGTTTGTGGTGAGATGAACACTAGCAGCCTAGCATATCCTATCAGAACTATGCCAACAAATGATATGAGGATGGAAAAGACACCTGAAGATGTGCCTTTCTTCCCTTTTCTTTCAAAGCATCCAGTTCCGGATGGAGCTGAGAAATTGACTAGTGATGGCAGTGCTTTAGTTTGTATGTTTTGTTATCATTCCTTGGTGTCTCAGTGGCTTGCTTATGAAATGTCAAATAATCTGGAGGATGAAAATCGATGGCACCGTCGTTATAATACTCATAATTATGTCTGTTATATTTGTGGTATTACTACATACCGAAAACGGGTGTGCTCTATAGCAGTAAAGGACTTTCCATTCCTCCTTGAACACAAAAGGCCTTTGGGTGCATTAACAGTTCTTAATGGTGAATGTGTTCTAACATGTCAAACGTGCTTTGAATCAATAACTTCACAATGGAAAGATTTTGAGAGAATGAAAGTTCCTGTCGAAATGAGGAAATATAATTGGATTGTTTTGCCTCCACCACCTGATGATGAAAACAGTAGAGGATGCCAAATTCTGGTAAGATTTTTAATTTTTTTTTATAGTTTAAGATTTTTTTTTAGATAAATTCACAATTGACTGCTAATTAATTTTAATTTTTTTATATTTGTGTAAATATGTCATTAATTTACATTTCTCGTAGCATAACAAATTACTTGGTTTCATTGGTTTTTCATAGAATTTAACACCAAATATCGATCTTAGTTTGTCAAAAGTAATCATTTCATTATGTTAGTGCACCATGAATAGAAACTTTTTGGATGTATGTTGATAAAAATAATGTGTTTTATATGAGTTTTCAATACTTGACTACTGTAGGTTTGTAAAAAGTTCCAATCTTATAAGTGCTCTTTACTCTATATAAACTTAAAAATATATACTAATTGAACAAATTCATTTAGATATATTATTTTCTACATTTTAATAATTCCATAAGATTCTTTCACTGCTATTATTGTTTATCAATAAATCAATATTTAATTTATTTAATTGTATGTAGACATTTTTGTTACACCAAAATATGACATGCATATGTTTTTTCATTAGGGCAATTAGTTACTTGGAATAGCTTTAGTTAGACTAATGAATATTTTCTGGTAAATGTATTTTTTTTTTATTTAAGAATTTTGCAATTTGAATTTATAGTTAGTTATAAAGTGTTTTAAGATATGTGAAACAATTCTTAATCGTTGAAATCATAGTTGTTCTAGAAGTATTATGATGAATTAAAATGGTTACTAATTAAAAATTATATACTTCTCCATTAGCAACAGCCACAGTCTAAAATTTGTCAAAATTTTTTGTTAATATAATAGTAGTAACATTTCAACTTGTCAGTGATAGTATCAGTAATGGAAAAGTATTGAAAATTGATTGGTTAACAAATATGATCAGTTCAAAATTATTTTTGTTACCTGTTTAGATGTATTAGTCATGTGTTGTTTATGAGCATTAGTTACGAAAGTGTATTATAATTTTATCTTAGGTAAGTAATTAATGGTGTGATATTAACGTTAAAGTGCTCCTATTAATTTTGTGAAATGTCATAGGTATTTATGAGAATTTGTTTCATTTCTCCTGTAGGGATTATAATTTAATAAATGATTATATGCAGCATTTTATCATTCTAGTTTATTATGTATACTCAGTCTTGTATTTTTTCAGTCCCGTCTTTCTCCACTTTCAGTATACTATAGAATATGTTGCAAGTATGTTGCTTCTTTCTATCAGTTTTGTTTAGAGACATTACACATTAGCTGAATATGTAATTTATTGTATGTCTCCATGTGTTTTGAAAAAGTGTTTATTGGATTTATTTACAGTCTGAATTCGTCATTAATAATTTATTTATTGTAAATATCTGCAATTTCCCTCTTATTACTAAAAATGAAGAAGCTTTTGGAATTTTCTTTAACCTTCCTTTATTTGTTTCAAGTATTTTTTTTCTTCTAATAGGTGCTTTTTGAAGTTTTTTTAAAAACTTTATTCAGTTGAATTTTCTATTGAATAAAGGGATTTTTAAACCATTCTAATTTACTTCTTTCAAGGATGGGAATTTCTTCCAGGCCTAGTAAATAGTTTATTTAATATGAAAAGAATTTTAAACTTGGAAAAATAAAAGTTAACCATGCAGATCTCTTGAAAATATGATCATTTCTGTTTAAAAGATAATTCTTGTGTCAAATATGCATTGCAATTTTTATATTAAAATAATTATTAATGAAAACTCCATTTATAATGAGAAAAAAAATAGCTGACCCATTTATATACTACCCATTCTCCCCATCTAGATAATAACTTTCTCTTATTTACCTGTTACATTCTTGTAAGCATTTTTAGAAAACAAATTTTACTAATTAAATTATGCAATGTTATGAATCTATCTTCTTAATTTGAAAATTCTCGCAATTGTCGGGGGGTGGGGTGAAATATAGATCTACACTTGTTTAATTGATTTCCTTTTAATGTGAGAGCTCAATATTACAACATGCTGGATAAATGCAGTTTGAAATGCTTTTTTTAATTTAAAAAATATTCAATTTTATCAAAATTTTTGACAAAATACATCAGTGAGAAAAGTTTTAATCTTAGTAGACATGAACATTATAATTCAAAAAATTTAACGAGCTGAACAGGCAATATTTGCATTTTTGTAAATGCAATAATTCTAAATGAATATTAGTGTATTCCTGACACTTCTGTTTCATGTTAAATTTTTGACCTAATTTATGAAAAAGGAAGATATCTAAAGCACTTTCTTAGATAATATCTTTCAGTATTATACTTTCTTTATTATACTGTAACACATCAAATGCTCTTTAAAGTACATATACATAGATTTAATTATTATTTTAAAAAATAATATATTTTCTTTCAAGGAAATTAATAGTTATACTTAATTTAAAGTCTGGTTAATTTAAATGATAACTTTAAACAAAATAGATTGTCCAACTTAAGCAATAAATTGATATAAAAATAATTTAAAGTGTAAAGGAATTTTATAAATTTTATAACTATTGAAATAATTTATTGGTATTAAAAAACTTAAAAGTATATATTTAAATCTTCTTATTCAAAAAAATTGAAATATATAACTGATTTTATATAGAGTATGACATTAATTCCACCTCCCATTCATCATTTCGAGGGGATCAAATCACATAATTTCATGCTCATACAAGGAACTTCAAAGAATTTGGTTTTGTATTGAATTTCCCATTTACGTATGATGCATTCTGACATAGCAATTTTTCTTTTGTATTATGGATTCCAGAATTTAATCGATGATACATTTTTGTCACATCAATGACTGTTGACATTATTATGCAATTCTTCTCCTTAAGTTATTTGCTTTATAAGTTTCCTATCGATTTGAATTTTTTACATGTAAAATTACTTTAAATTAAATAGAAAATCAAAAACCATTTTTTTAAATTAAAAAGAAATTAACTTTTAGGCACTTTTCATGTTTACATCCATTATGTTGAACTGAAGTTCAAGAGCCATTTAAGACTTATCCTGTATTTATTGAACTCGAATAATTCTTCTGTGAACTCGAATAAATCTCTTTTGCTCTAATCTCAGTAGTAAATTGAAATTGCTCTATTCGGTTTACTGCGTAGTTCGCATGCATCACATGGGCACGAATTTACAACTTTCTCCGTATACACTTATTCTCTGATATTGTTAACAGTGAAGAAATCCATTATATTTGCCTTCTGAAAATTCTTATGGGCCATCGCATCACGCCCAAATAATCCTCTTTTTTTTTAACCCTACCATCAAGCTGTTGAAGATTACACCGGTGCCTTGCTGTCCCTAGTTTGCACTTGGGATGGGAAGACCTTGCTTGTAAAAAGCCTTTTCCTATCTGTGGGGAATGTCACTGACATCCGTTTCTGTTCCCCCCGTTATCATTCTTAGATGTTTTATGCTGTTGGGGCTCATTCAAGGTCATATTCGGGTTAAATTTTTCCCTTTTGAACACTGCACAATATTTGCTAAAACTGAGCTAATTTTGGCATTTGATGCTTGGTATATTTATATTGACTTCCCATTGAGTATCTTTCCATTGAACAATTAGATTCTTTATTGTTCACCTCTTACCTCTATTGCTTTTCATTTGAAATTCGAACCATAAATTACATTCTCGAGAAATCTTATTGAATTCGAATTCCGTGGCATTGTCAATTCTTGTTTATTAATCGATTATTTTAATTTTCCCATTCAGGATAATAATTGAAAAAAAAGAGGAAAAAAAACCCGGAATTTTGAGAGAGTTTTGGAATTCTTAACATCATAAATATTATTTGATAGCGTACTTTGACCTTTGTCTTTTTCACCGGCCATTCGAATTAAATTTCTATTCTAATTCAATGTTCATCATTATTTTAACAAAGTATTAATAAGCATCTAAACTATGGCAGACATCAAAGCAATATTATTTAATAGCTTTTGCTTTATTTTTTGAGTATATGAATATTAATATTAGAATCGAATCTTATGACATAATAACGTCATTAAAAATTCAAATGTCTGTGCAGCTGATTTCAAGTTGTTTTTTACGGCAATATAATTTCTTTGTGATTTTTGAAGTAATTTTTTTTTTTTTTTTAATATATATATAAACTTTTTAGAATGGAAATGGTTTGAATTTCTTGGTAATGATGAAATTCTGTCTTTCGGCAACAATTTTTTAATTTTAAAATTGTATCAAAATTTGTTTTGTGCAGCAGTATTTTCGAGAATTAAGTAATGATGAAATTCTGTCTTTCGGCAACAATTTTTTAATTTTAAAATTGTATCAAAATTTGTTTTGTGCGGCAGTATTTTCGAGAATTATGGGAAAACGCCGAAAATCTCGCTCAGTTTCTAATGATTTAAAAATAAAAAAATTAAATTTTAATTGATATTACCCCAAGTAATGGTTTTGCGAATGTTTTTATATGGAAAAATTGTATTGTGTTTTGAATATTGTTCTTGAAATACTAATTTTAGAGCATTATTGTTTTAGGAAATTCACATTTAGTTTTAGGTTATTCCAAATTTACATAACTTCCTTTGCAAGAATTAGTTTGCTTTGATGAGATAGATTTGGATAAGATATTCGAAGATTATAGATTTCCGATGAACGAATAAGATTATGGAAATTATCCATTTTCAATTTTGCGCATTTAAAACCATTTTTATATTTTGTCTGAGCTTTATTTTATCCCCTGAAGATGAAATTAGGTAAAACTTTAAAAATTTTGAAACAAACAAACAAACAAAAAATCCTCAGTTTAATTTCCAATTTTATTTCGCAGAATTTGTAAAACTTACACATTAAAAAAATATCCGAAATATTTTTTGTTTTATTCTTATAATATACATACATCATTTTTTGTTGCTGCGTAGTCCTTGCATGTCATTGAGAGTTGTTTTTGTTATAAATAAATGTAAAATTTATAGGCTTAAATTCACCATAATTCTTGTTTTCAGTTACTCCATGCCTAGAAAAAGTAATGTATCATCTATTAGCTTGGATTCTTTATACTTGAAATTCGTTCAGTTCCTGTATAAAAAGTTTTGACTGAGCCACTTCGCGCATTCTAAAAACAGCTGATGATACACCTGCTAAGTCGCTTTACCCTTTTTTAGGCCTCTTCCTGAATTTAGAATAATGGTGGTTTGTTGCTTCCCAGATCTGAAAGGTGCTCTAAGTAGGAAACCGAATTACCGAAAATTTTACTTCGTTTATTTTATTTTATTATCATGTGAGAATACTATCTAGTTTCCGTTTGCAAGTTTTGACTAGTTGCAGGAAATTAAATACAGTAAAAGCTATTTATTCGCGGGGTATACGTTCCATAAATATGTCGCGAATATAGAAACCGTGAATACGCAATGGTAATTTATATGGGATTATAGGGGATACGTTCTTAAATGACAACATAAAAAAAAATCATAAAAAATCCATTTAATTGAAGTTTTTGAACATTTTGTTTAATTATCTTAAGGCTTAGGCAATGGTTTGAAAAATTTTGCCATTTTCTTTTGCTTGGCAGTTTTTAAACGCTCCTTCCATTCAGACTGATACGCAGCAGTCGCATTAGCAATTTACCTCTTAAAAATAAGACTCCGTTCTATAGACGGATCAATGTTCATAAAGAAATCGCAAAGCTCATTTGCCATTCTTAAACTTTCACTAAGATTTTTCAAATGAAATGTCACGTTTCCAGTGCTTGTTGAAGCCTCTTCTTCGATGGGCTGTGAATTTAACATTTCCTCCAAGTCGGTTTCAGTCAGATCTTCATCTTGCGATTTAAGCAATTCCTGAATGTCACTTGATTCTACCTGTTCGAACACATCTCGTCCTATTCCAGCTATGCTTGCAGTTTGCATTTAACAACATACTCTAGACAAGGTTGTAATAAGATCTATTTTACTTTTTTTATTATTCCATTTGACGGCATTTACAAAGGATATTGGGTTGGATACCTATTGGAATCTTTTTTTTAGTATGTAATTAGATCCACGAATAAAGAAATTTTTAGCCGCGAATATAGAAATTGGGTCGCATTTTTTAAATCCGCGAATAGTAAAAACGCGAATGAAGGAAGCGCGAATAAGGAGCTTTTACTGTTATTTAAATTTTACAATATGTTCAAAAATACTTCCTTCCCGTTTAATAATAGTTTTGACAAAAGTATTTTCTCTTTCCTCCAATGGAGAAATATCGTGTCATTGATTCTAATGTGGGAATCATTGAAGGATTTGATTCCTGTTCTAAGATTAAACCATTATGAAACTGTTTTATGGTCTCAAAAATTAAAAATTAGAAGTTAGTGTTTACAAAAATATAGTTTTCATAAAAATTATGTATAAATTAGTATGTTTAAAAATTTATTGGTAAATAGTTTATCACTTGGAAATCGCATATATATATATATATACACACACACACACACACACACACACACACACACACACACACA
>JAPMOQ010005854.1:1618036-1638225 GCA_026543055.1 Argiope trifasciata
AATGTTCTTACATAACTTGAAATTTACGACCATAGATTTCATTTTTACTTATTGTTATTTATTTGTTTATTTTTCATACTAGGGATTCGCATTTCTCTGTATGATTATCTTTGATGATATGTTATATAGTTCAGATATAATGAATTCCTCTTTTTTCTTTTTTCCCCACCCCCTTCTTAATTATTGCAATTATTTTGTGTTCATGCTTCTGATTTTAGATTATGAAATATTTATTACTTTCTTGTCTCTATATATTTACTATTTCTATCCAATTTTAGATGTTCAATTTGCGTTTTTTACTATCGTATGCGAAGCATTCAAAGATAAAATATCATGATCATAAAAAAAATTCGAATTCCAGATGTTGATGAATCTCCACAATTCAGACATTTTTGAATCCGTAAAACACGTTTTTAAAATCATCTTTCTGTGAACACAATAACTTAAAAGCTGGACTCACAAATTCGGTGTATAAAAGAAATCGGTATATATTCGGTAAAAATAGATATTATAACTTTTCATAGATTTCGTTTAAATTTTTACACGGATCTACAATTTTGATGGCAGCATCTATAGCAAAATTTGCTTGGATATATATGTGTGTGTATATATATATACAGTTTATGGATTGACGGATTTAGTCTTTAATTAGACACAGATATATCTAATGCCAACTTACATTAATGTTGTTCGTTCTTTTTTATTTTATTGTATTAGTAGACCTACCTATATAATCCCCAAAAGAGGTCTCTTTTATGGAAGTCTAAAATGCAGAGATCTGTTGAAATCAGAGCATTGAATTTTAGTTATTTATTTCAATACGCAGAAAGTTAAAATGTTTTAAGCATTCTTCCAATATGGTGGTTGGATCTCGCCACCTACATAAGTATGTAAGGTGGTTGGATCTCACCACCTTACATAAAGAGATCTGGCTCCTCCCATCGACGACGGGACGTTCTTCTTTCGGAAAGGGTTGTATCATGACCAGTAATGACCCTTAGAACTTAACCACAGTTTCCGCCAATGTTGCTGTTGCAGTAATCCGGATATTCAGATTTCTTTGTAAATGTGCTTTCGCGCGGCTCGGGGATTTAGTGATATGACTTATTTTAAGCATTCAATAATCTTGGAGAATGGAACAGATTCCTACAGAATTTTAAACCTTAGCAAAAAGTTGATTTTCTCAAAATTTCGGATTAAGGAAGACTAGAAATTTCAGTAACGATTTATTTTTAATAAAAAATTTGTGCCATTTCTAGATTTCTTTAATTCGAAAAAAAAGTAAGTACTCATAACTATATTGATAAAACTGTAAGTAAATAATTAACTAAATAAATAATACATGATTAATAAACAGTAGTTTTAAGAACAAAATTGCCACAGTTACAGTTAAATATTAGTAGTTTAGATAAACAACAGTATTTAAAACTTTGAATGCAACATTTGCACATTAAAAATTTGAAATAAACTGAAAAAATTATATCGTAATTTTTTTTATTGTTATTCTGAAAGATTACATTATAAAGTCTCCCGTAAATTAAAGGCATTCAAAATGTTTCAGTTACAGTCACAGACTATAAAAGGTGCAAACATATTTAATTAACGAAAATATTTTGAAAATGAAAATAATTTTTTCGTATTGACTTTGCATTTTTTGAAATAAATTCTGATTGATATTTATAGGAAATTTCAGAGATAAAAAAATTCAAATTACTGGCGAATTCCGATGAAAGGTATTAAAACGAACCAAATTCCACTTATTAAGTACCGTAAAGAAATATTCAGTTTTATTCTAAATTGTTATTTGAAGGAAATGCGAAATGCACACGAACCTGATTTTAAAATTTAAAATTAAGATCTTAAAAGAATATTTTAGTATTTTTCTACTGTTATAAAGGAAACTTGAAAAGAGATTAGGACACTCTTTGTTCCACTCCGTTAGTTCTGCTTTGCCTAGTAACATATTAGTCGAATTTTTTGCTTTTTACATATCTTATCTGATGGCTTGAAATCGGTGATACTTTATCTACCGGTTTTGCAATCTGGAAGGCTATTTTTGAACTCGATTACTGTATCAAAAGAATGCATCAGTCTTATCTGTATCCCCTTTCCCTCCCCGGAAAATGTATCAGTATTTTTTGACCGTTCGTTACGTAATTTAAGTAGCTTGACAGATTTATTTTTAAATCTCCTTTCCTTCGATTTGATAACTTTTGCGTATCAAGAAATTTCAGAAGCCGGTACTTAATGCCAAACTAGCAATTGTCCGCTATATCTCCATTTTCTATATTGAGTGAAAACAATAGCGTTCCTGCTTATGAGAACCAAAGTGAATACTTTATTGTATAATCTACTATAATAATTAGTTGTCAGCGTTTCTTATTATGTATGGCTACAGAAGGCAGCTGCCTTCTTTAGGCGTGATATCTTTCACTGCATCATCTTAGAGGGGTGTGCCTCTTCATTTTCTCGTATACTTTTCTTTCTTTACTAATAATAAGCATAAATGTGTGTGTGTGCTGGCTTTATACAGTCCGAAAGGTTCAACCTATAACAATAAAATTTAGCTAATATATACCATGTAGAGTTTTAAAATGCGACCTCGGAACGATTTTTTTTTTTAAATTAAAAATTAAACTGAATGTGGGTTTTTTCCCCCGCAGTAATATCTAAAAATATTATTGTACAAAAATTAATTTTATACTTTTCAAAACTTAAAATTGTCTTTTTAATGTTGCCAACTTAAGAGTCACGGGAATTATTGATGAATTATAGTAATTTTCAATATGATATAATGCAATACCATGTATTGTAATATAATATATATATTACATATATTATATAATATATATATTAATAGAAACATATTTTAAAAGATACATGACCGAAAGGAAGAAAATTTTTAAATTTTAACTTCGATTTATTTCACAACGAGAGTTGTTATTTCTTCTAGAGAAAAGCGAGAAGGGATTCGTCGGTCTACATGGCGACGCAAGAGCAAAGTGACCGGAATTTTTTTCCTTCATTGATTTTACAATAAGATTCCTATAGGAATTTCTTTGCCACTTGACGATTTATATAAAAGGTACTTAGGTATCTTAAATAGCACTTTCTCCGTGTTAAGAAATATATCTAAGATATAAGTGGGGGGAAAATTAAAAAAATCTCGAAATTTCACCGAAACTTTCTCGTATACACTGTGATAAATATATTTTTGCATTATTAACCGCATGCAATTGGCGAATAATAGTTATGAAGGCGTTTGTTAGCGTATATCTTTAGTATTTTATTTTCGCTATTAATTGCTGGAATGCTGTTGCAAGATAACTGGGTGCGTAGCGTCATGAAAAGTGCTTAAATTTGAAAACCATTTTTAAGTACCTTAAAAGTGCTTAATTTTTTGAAAAGATCCATAAAAAGTGCTTGATTTTCTCTCGAAGACGAAGAAAGCTTTTCATTGTTTCCTCACAAGTTGAATATGAATTCTAAATCATGGTCGTGTTGGTTTGTTTACCAGATGTATAAAAAAAAAAAAAAAGAAAACGAACAAAAGGGAATAATTCGAAGAAATATTCATGGGGTTCCGGTCATAGAGCTGGAATATATATAAGCTCTATGGTTCCGGTATATATTATGATAATCCTTAATTATTCCTTTCGCCCTTCCTTTTTTATCTTCTCTTTCTGACCTTTTTTTCCTCCTTTTCCTTCAATAATGTGCATTGCTGTTTATTAAAATACTGGAATAATTTATCTGAAAGGAGCAGTACAAAATGCGTTCTATGCCACACTTATTGAGAATCGAAAAGCGTTTAACTTCAATTTTTAATGTATTAAATGTCGAAGAATAAATATATTTTATAAGTTATGTCTGTTAAGTATATATTTAAGCTTTTATCTATTGCTAGAGAAGAATATACAAATACAGAAATATATATTAAAATTTAAAGAAACATTTAAAATTAAGTTTTATAATATTTTTTTTTTCACTAAAAACTATGCATTATTATAAAACAGAAAAATACTATACTTATAAACTAAGCAGTCTACGTAGTCATGTTTATACAAAGGTGCTTAATTTTTGCATTAAGGTGCTTAAAAGTACTTAATTTTTGCTGCTATTCCCCTCTACGCACCCTAGAGGTGTCTGAACACATAATATGTATTTTGAATAAGGTTTTTTTGAATGACTGATTGAAATCAAATATGATTACAAAACTATAATCGTTGTCTCAAAGTCACATTCTAAATTTTATATTATAGTCTTTGCGTTTTTGTGTTACCATGCTTACATGCTTATGAAAACACAGACCGAAACTCGGTCTACTCCTTGATGAATTTGGTAGAGACTTACACTTTAGATATTAAATTGGCGTGCCAAATTTTATTCATCTATCTGGCTTCATTTTGTAGTTATTCTTTTAATTTATATTCGAACAGCTGGACAAAAAGTTAAAGTACCTTTAAAAAAGTTACTTAGTAAAAGTCAGATTAAAATTTTTGCAAAAGTGTTTAGAAAACGATAGATTTTGATTAGTAATTACATACCAAATTTCATCTGTCTATATCAGTGTTTTGAATTATCGTGTTCACAGACTGATAAATATAAATTCAAAATATTTTTGGAATTATGGAAACAAAACATTTAAAAAACAGTTCGAAATATTTTTTGGGGGAATTTTAATTGATATGTTTTTGGTGTTTATTCGATCTGCAAAAATATAACGTAAAATAAAAAAATAAATCTCTCCAAAAGTGATGACATACAAAAAAAGAAAAAAAATCTATTGTCTTACTGTTTGATGCGAGTTCAATCAAAATATAAGAAGACTGTCTCAATTGAATATTTCTTTCTTAATCGCATAAAAGACAGTTATGGAATTTAACTTGAAACATTCAGCTATTTCGTAACGATTTTATTTAGTTATCAAGTAATAATCTTCTCTTCACAGAATAATTTTCGCTTAAGAGGATAGGAGACTTCAACATAAGTGAAAACATAAAATTTTAATTCTATTATCATTTCACTATAATATCTGTTTATATTCAGCTAAAATGTATCTTTTTTAGCAAAATGACCATTTGAAGGATTGAGATAATGGAGCATTTTAATGATTTTTCTCAAAATAATATTCTTATTATTCGATTGAAATATCTTTGAAATGTTCCAGATGTCTTAATTTTAGTAGAAATTATATAAAATTGATTAAAAGCATTGCGGTGAAACATTAGAAGATAGGATATGCGTTTTATGTTATGAGTTTTTAAAAATAGTTAAAAGTCAATTTTAGTTCAGAAAAACAAGACTCTTATGAAAATATAGTGTGTGTGCATAAAATTATTTTTAAAAATTAATATTTAATTGAAGTTACAAAGTCATACGTGATTTCGTTGTAAGTAAATTTATATAGGGTAATAAATTTTTAAAAAAGGAAAAGAAAAGAAACAAGATTAAAAATAAATCGCCGGAATGTTTTGAAATTTTAAAGAATTTTTTATGTTCACAAGTACATAAAAAATTTCATAACGTTAAGTCAGTAATTCGCAAAAGTACCTGAGCTGTTGGATTTTATCATTTTATCTAAAATATTTGAACTAAAATATATTTCTAACATTTACTTCTAACTAACATTTACTTCTTACTAACATTAACATTTATTGTAACATACACACTATTATATTAAACATATGTTAATACAATTTCATATTTAATCATAATTTTATTTACAAAATTATTTTTGAATGTATACCATGAGGTTGGCGCAGTATGGCAAAATTGGCTCTTGTACCCCCCCCCCCCCCCAAAAAAAAATCCACAAATCCGCAAAAGTACCTGCTAAGATTCCAAAAAGAGCTTTTGAAATTTTTTTTAATAACCATATTAATTCAAATGTGTTGAATAACCATATTGAATTATTAATAACCATATTTAATTCATATTTCTTTTCCAGTGATAATGAGCAGATTTTTATTCATTTATTTTGCTAGTTTAAGAATCGCATCAAAATTTTTCTGTTGGAAATGGAATTTTTGATTTTTTTCCCCTCCATGTAGATAAAGGTAGATATAAGTTGAATATTTCCTTTTTTTGAAGCTCTAATTCTGTAAAGCGTGCTTCTGAACTTGCATTCTGTCCTAGTAGAAAAAGACAATTGATCTTTTTCCACCTCTCTCTCACTCTCTGTCTCGCATGGCTTCGGAATCATGTGTTAACATAAATATATAATGCATAATTTTAAAAAACTCAAGGCTATATGTGATTAAAAATATTTGGCTCTCAGCGTATGTGCTGACGTCAATGTAAAAATGCATTATTAGAATTAATTATAAAATGATTTTTATTGATATTCAGTCGTAAAATATAAAGCTCCGATTATTAGAGGATTAGATTGTCACTTGAAATGGAATATTAATTTCATGTTCTTAGATGGTAAATTTAGTTCTTGAATTCATTACTGTATTTTACCGACGAAGCACATAAAACAAATAAATCGTGGAAAGTGCGTCCAAAAGTTTATCAGCTCAGACGGAATTATTCTTCGCTAAGTGATACTAAATAATTGCAAACTTAGCAGTTTATTGGTAGTAGTGAACAATTAAAGACTATTAAATTCTAAAAGGCACATATTAAAATGTATATATTTGTAAAACTCATATAAATTGAATTTATCACGCACGCACACCAGGATTTTTATTGATGAGTAATAATTAATATTTTCAGTATTATAAATAAATGTTTATAATATTATTAATTATATATTTGGTGCTTATTAAATTATAACGAAATTTGCATTGAACATCTCTGATTAAAACAAAACAGCATTCAATTTCCAGGGCGTGGTAATTGTCTATTATTTCTCTTGTTTGATTTTTTTCAGCTGTGTCTTTAAAATCGTTTTCTTATTCACATTCGTCCTACTAAATCAATTAAACTGCCTTTCGATTGTGGTGAAAGCATCAAAAACCTGTAATTGCTCTACCAGGTTTTTCATTATTAAAAAAATTAAACAAAACAATATCTCTGAAAAGGGCCGTGTTTTTTAATCTCGTTTAACTCTCAATAGAATTGCAAAACTACATTTCTGAAAATCGAGTCATTTAAATGAGAACGCGTTTTTTAAATTTATAAGAAAAATACATTTCTTCGTTAAGTAAATTAATCACAAAAAAGAATGTTTTGAAATCGATTTCATAAACTTTCAACAATGGTAAGAGACAAAAAACTGGATATAAACAAAGTTTTAAAAAAGTTTATATTATTTATTTATAATCACCATTTTGTCCAATTAATAGCAAAAAAAAAAAAAAAAAAAAGATATTTTCTTGAAGGAAGTGATTAATTAACATTTCTGTTTAGTGTAAAATGAGATATTTATAATTATTTCATTAAAGATTAAAAATACATAGTTGAAATAACCTATATAAATAAATAATGAAACATTTTTTCCAAAACATTTGATTAAAAAAAAGTTAACAAGTAGCAGTATTTGGAAAGTAGAAACTGTGGATGGGATAATTGTTACGCATAATGAAGACAGATCACTGTTATTGTCTAAACCGGTAGTTCGACCAGATAGGGTTAGTACCAAGACCTGAAACAGTGACAGTAATGGCAAGGCGTCTAGAGAAGTAGTCTCGCACAGAAGTGCTAGCCATGATACGATTTCTATGGGTCAAAAAGGTGTCCCTGTTGGACATTCAGAGACAAATCGTTGAAGTGCGCTGTGAGCGAAGCAATAAATATTAAATGCATTCTTTTGAAGTTAGCAGAGATTACTGAAAATATTTAGGTAGAAGCTATGTCTCTCTCTTATACAGCCTCAGTTTTACTTCTATAACCATTTCCTTTTCCCTGCCTTAAAAGAAACACTTAACCGAAACAAAGTTCATATCAGATAATGTTGTTCAAAAAGATGCCGAGAACTGGCATCTTTTTGAAGGATCTTCGTAGTTAGGTCCTGATTAATACTAAGATGGGTTAAATAAATTGGACCAGCGGTGTGATAAATGCTTCAGTAAGTTTGGTGATTATGTAGAGAAGTGACCGCCACATATGTCTCTTAATTACCAGTTGTATCCTGTGTCTAATGTTAATAAAGCGTTTTTCCTTTTCCGTGTAATTTTTTTTTTAAATTTATATCTATATATATATATATATATATAAATTGATTTCTACTATGCAATTATCATGACCTAATAAACATTGTCTTCACCATTGATAAATTTGAATTGGGTGAAATTGAAACTAAAGCTCAGACTGATAATATACAATTTATTATAATATACAGATTCAGAACATTGATTTAAGAGAATGATTTGAAGTTTGGAATCATCTGTTGAATAAATGTTTTTACTTAAAAAATATATATAATTAGCGTTTACATGAATACAAAGATATATGAGGATTTCATTTTTCTACGAAATACATTTTTTTTTACTAAAATATGTTACGTATGGCACTTGTCCTTGACAAATCTGTTGATGAAGTCGGCTATTTAAGCCCAGTTTGTGCAGTAGTTTCTGAAAGTAAAGGTCCCTGACTACCCGAGATCAGAAGCCTGATTTCTATTTCATATGAAGATAACACTCACACACTCGCTTACACAATTTCTTTTTTTACAACGGGGCTCTTTCACGCACCTCATAGATAGAACATAAGGTAGAGACAACCCTGCTAGAACTAGGACTCGGACCCTTGACAATCAGATCACGGTGAAGTCGCGCTATCCCTTGGCAGAACTCCTGCTTAGTAAGATATGAAAACATAATGAATAAAAAAATTAAAATTTACTTAGTATTATTTCATTGAATAGTTGTATTGAAAAACACAGAAACTTAATGAAATGTATGAATTCATTGTTTATAATCTTAACATTTCATCCCTAATGGATTTAAAACGCTACCGTATTGAAAATTGTTTCCGGATTGTATGAATTTTTGTCATGAACGGAGACTTTTCGGTGTTGAAATTCTTGGCGACTGAATTATGTAAGAAATTTATTCTAGGTTTATTATGTCTGTCTCAACTAAAATCACTTGTTGGATGTTACAAAAATAATTACGTGAAAAAATGTGAGATATTTAGTATCGAAAAAATTGCGTAGTAGACATGACCTTGGCAGAGAGATAAGTGGAAGTTGTGAAATTTTTTTTCAGCTGAATTTAAATTACTACCTTCTGTTTGTATGATGCCCTGCAACTTATGTTTTTATGAATCATTTGTAAAATATGTTGTAGATTTCGGTTCATATTCGTAGACTATTTTCAGCAGATTTTTTTTTTTTCTGTGGATTTTGCTATCTATTTCATGAAAAGTTCTTGCTATACAAATACTGTACTCAATTGTAGTCTGAGTCGATTATATGTAATTATATGTCTTAATAACATGTGGGAACAATTAGATATGAAAATCAGGAATACACTAAGCATAATATGATATTCTCTCAATCTCACGCGGCCCCTTGGCCAAATCTAATTCGCTTTTTTGATAAGCTAACTTTCTCAGGGTTCCCCTCACCTCTATATATATCAGACTGAGTAGAAGTGCATTTGCACTGGTACTCAAGATAACCATCCAAAATCAGTATGATATTCTAGAATTCGAGTTCGTTGTAATCAGAGTGGAAATTTGCGGAAAGATCTTGTGCAACATGATATCAATTAATATAGTTATGTTTTGGTTGCAGCCAATTGTTAAGAGAAAGAAACATTTAGATTATCAATTGATAATCAATAATGTTTTAATTTGAAATGGTCAAGTACATTTTATTTGCTTCATTTCTCAGCTTAGACTGACTCGTTGCAATTTACCATACGCGAAACAGTTTTTTTTTTTTTTTTTTCCAGATGGTGCATGCACATTTATATTTTAATGCATGTTTAATATTTCATAACCTATGCTTTCAGTATTTTTTCCTTTCTCGTTACGAAATGCTGTGCAAAAATTTCATGTCGAGGTTTTGACGAATCTTAATACTTCAGACCTCTTTGAATCCGTAAAAAAAAAAAAAAAAAAAAAAGAAACACCCTTTTTTGAAACAATGTCTTACGTCAGTGAACACAATTACAAGTTTTGAACCAGAAAGATGAAATTTAATATATGGTTTAATATACGGTCAAATTTTTAGATTTCCACCAAGTTTATTCATGAGTAGTCTGTTCGGCTGTCCAATTATCAGTTAACATAATAAATAAAAGAGAAAAACTTGACAGGTAAAATTTGACATGTATATAAAACAAATGTTTCAAAAATGTAGAAAATATATCAAATTTAGAACCAAATCCACCAAGAGGTTGCCGGTCTGTCGATCTGCATTTTCAAAAGCATGTAAATGCAATAAATAAAAAACTGAATGATTTGAAGATAGGACATTTGTTATGTAATTTTTTTTTTTGGTCCACTATTATACCTCTGAGTGCACTTATAATTTCTATCGGTTGGAAAAAAGCTTCCAAAATGCAGTCTTTCTTGTTCTGGTTATTATGTATTAAATGTATTAATACCATACAAATACATTAATTAGAATATATGAACAAAGTTCCAGGAGACCGCTCCCTTTGAGTGATGTGAAAGGTTGGCATCTGTTCCATTTTTTCTTTTTAAAAATGCCTTTTGTTATATTATGTACGCGATGTATTAATCAGTTACAAACTTTTCAACTTTTTTGAGTTTCCTGCGTTCTAGATAAGAAATCGATTTTAAAAGGCAGGTTTCCTTATTCAAGGGTCATCGCAGTTCATTTCCTTACGTGGAAAAATTTATTTCCTGTTTTGCTCTTTTGTGCGTATTAAAAATAAAATCTTCATATCAAGAATATAGACATTACTAAGTATTTGTATGTTGTTTTTATCTTTTTTAAGTGACGGCGTGTCTTAAAAAAACAAGATTAAAATTTAGAAATTATTGGACTTCGCCCGCTTTATAATTTTTTTTTAATTTATAATCACTGTATTAAGTTTTAATAAAAAATATCTACAATTTATTTCATTTTTATTGTTTAGTGGTAAGTGTCGGTGTTTTGACCTATTTATCGGTCGAGGACCGCACTTGTTTTATGTTAATAATAATTTTTTTTTTTTTTTTTTTTTTTTTTTTTAAATTATGATTTAAGCAGCTCCGATCTTCTGTTTTTCCATTCTGCTTATTTAATTAAACTAACATTGAAAGTCTTTTCCAGAAATTTCTTTGACTTGGCGCAAAATAACGCTTATTATTTCAAATATATTCCCATTATCAATAATTAATTAATTAATAAAAGGGCCAGATTTAAGGAGTTCTGCCAGCGAAAATTTATATTAAATTAAGAATTAAAATGCACATTTTAATATAAAATTATATTTTTATAATTCGAAATATAATTTTATAAATTATAAAATTATTTATTGTCCACATTTATAGATTTCTTGAAATAAATTTATTGAATAAGTTCTTACATTCTTCTCGTTTTATATTGTTTTCTGAATTGCTGTTTATAACATTATTTGCTAGTGCCGATCATTTTAGGAAACCGGTGTTACCGATCTTGGAGGATTTTATCTCGCATAAGAATAATACACAGTGAATTAGATGTGTGCATTTGTAGTGTTTTTGTGAGGCCGTAACTTTCGTCCCATTAGATATTTTTTCGTTCATTTCTTTTTCCTCATTTGTTCATTTTAAGCCGTAATTTATTTTTTTAAATTCGATATTTATGTATTTATCTATATCTATACTTATAATAAAGCTCAATGTGTATGTATGTGTGTGTGTGTGTTGGGGCTCTACATGCCAGACCGTTGGACCTACAGCTACCAAATTTAGTACATGTATACCTTGGAAGTCGGGAATGTGCACCTCGGAGCCCTTTTTTCGAATTTTTAATTAGAATTTGAATTAATTAAAAATTAAGCGAAATTTTGACGTTTTTCCGTTATAACTTCCGAAAATATTATCGCACAAACATTACTTTTACTTCAATTTAAAGATTTAAAAATTAGCTTTCTAATGGTATCAGTGTTTTAATGTATAACTTAAGCTCCTATTTTTAACGAATTTTTAAAGAAATATTTTAAACATGTTTTTTTAGCACGTGACCGGATAAAATAAAAGAATGACGGAAGTTCAGATAAAAAAAAAAGACAACTATCATCGCAAATCAAATCTAAAGAAATACAACTTTCAGCACGGGACTGGATAAAATAACATAAATATAAAAAGTGATATTTTCTAAAAAAATAACTGCAAGCCAAAGGATTCTATGATCGTTTGTTTGCAATATCTAAATGATTAATAATTCAATACATCTGCTTTATTTACGGTAAACCTGATTGAATTTAGACAGGATATGCATTGAAATCCCTTTTTTATGGCATATTTCTATTATCGTTTGCAATATCTGTATCATTAATTCACTATTTTTTCCCCTTTTTCGCTTTAAAAAAAAAAAGTATTTAATATTTTGGTAACATCACCGAAAAAAGCATTTTTAATATTTTGGAAACATCACCGATGATTAAAAAAATCACCGATGATCATCGGTAAACATCACCGATGATCACCACTGACTGATTTATAAAATTGAAGAATATTATTAGGAAAACGTGTTCTTTTAGAACTTTCCGTTCATCATCTTAAAGAAAATGTTAATTTCAGGCCCATCAATGCCCGGAATTACTTCAAGGCTAATGAATATGTGATTTAATTGAAAATTTTAGAACGCATTACTCATGGCGAACCAGCTGGTCGCCAAAGGCGGCTAGTTGTTCATAAGGCAAATTCAATTTGGCGAACGATCTACAATTGAAATGACAGCTAATACTCTAGTAATTGGTTCTCGTCATTTGACCGTAGTTCAAAATTACACGGTCCGTCCCAGAATAGTCCTAGTGTTGCATTAATTTTACTAAACTAAACCAAACTACTTTTAATTGGAGTTAACTTTTTTTGCTGAATGAAATGAAAACTTCTCCATCTTTCATCTCACCCCTACTTTGAACAGGGCAAAGTAGTATGGCGCTTGCATAAAAGCTTGGTGCTTTTTATATTTGAGAATTAAGAGTATATTGCAATGTTTAGCTATCTTAATGTCCCGTTTTAAAGCAACGCTAAGTCTATTTTGGTATGGACCTCGCAATTTTGAGCTGCTGTCAGACGACGAGGACGAAACCTGTTCTGATACTTCCTCTCCAAACTTAGGGCCGCGGTGGCCTGGTGGTAAGGTCTCGGCGTCAGAACAGGCGAGTCTCAGGTTCGAGACTCGATTCCACCGAAGAACCGTCTTGCGAGGGGGTCTTTTGCACGCTAAATCTGTCAGGCCAAACGTCCCCCCTCTGGTGTGATGTGGAGAGGGGGTGCCTGCTCAGGTGTCCTCGTCATCTGACCGCGGTTCAAAATGACGAGGTCCGTCCCAAAATAGCCCTAGTGTTGCTTTACAACGGGACGTTAATATAACTAAACTAAACTAAATACTCTCCTAACTTCCACACCTTCCCAGCGGAAATACGTTTGATCCCGATAGATGTAACGTGTACCAGACCCACTTATATGACGGTTCTTCGGTTGAATCGAATCTCGAACCTGAAAACCTCTGTTTCCGACTCCGTGATCTTACCATCTGGCTACAGCCGATAGCTAATTTTGGCAAAAAATTACTTTATGCTCAGTTGATTAACTCAGTTGACATTATTAGTGAACCGGTTCCATTTATTAGTTTCTCGTATACGAAGTATAGAGAAAGTATTGTAGTCGTCAAAAAATTCTTAGTTGAGATTTTTAAGAAACGTTTTAGACATCCCCGAATTCGAAAAACACACTTTTAGAACGTGTCTGTCTGTGACAAAGATAATTCGCAAATGCTTTGATATATGATTTTTACACTAAATTTGTAGATTTCTGCCGAATTTTGATCAAATCTTGTTTCTATATGTCATAACTTACTTTGTTGAAAGATGTCTGTAAAGCATGACGTCACATTCAAATGCTTCATGGTTAAATTAAATAAATTAAATAAAATAAATTAAATAAAACCTAAAATTATAAGGTGCAAAAAAAAAAAAAAAAAATGTTGCCCCTCCACTTAATTTTTTTTCTCCCTATTTATATTCTTTGCTGCCATATTTTCAATCGTAAGAGATATCTTTCCTACAGTAATTGCATTCAAAACTAATTCTAGGCGATGACCAATAATTCTAGATCTTACAGGACAATTACATTTCCTACATTTCATGAAAATTCTCTTATACATAGTCATAAGGAACCACCTTCACTTTCCTAGTGGTCGAAGTAATTTGAGTCGTGTCGTTCCAAAATTTAAAGCGGACGTTTACGAACGCATTATAACCGTCATCATGAACGGCGCGTGTGCTTATTCCTAATATTTGGTGCAACCTGTCATCATAGTGGGGGTAGTTTGTTCTATTCCATTATTGCTCAAGAGGGAAATGAAAATTCATTTGCTTATCTGAAGTGCCTTCCGATAGGACACCTTAGATAATTTTCAGCGATCCTGGCTAGTAAATAATTCGTTCTTCAAAAGTATTAGAATATTGATAGCGTATTAGTTACTATTTTACTGTCAACATATGATCTTATTAGGATACTCTACTATTAATAGGGATAATTGTGTCGATACGATGACACTAATAATGACCATTATTGAATATTGTGGTTCGTTATTAACGTGTTGTCGTAGTTTGTAGTTTTTGCCCATAACTCTGTGGACATTTGGAGGCTGTAAGTCGCTTACGGACAATTGTTTTATTATGCCAGTTGTGTTATCGTTGTGGACCGCGAAATTAATATCTGATACTGTATAGAATACAACTTATTTTTTTAAATATAAGAAATGGGTAAAGAAAACATAAAGCCATACTTGTTTTAAAATGTACGTATTTTGTTCTAGAACTCTATTGATGTCAATATTTAATGATTTCATTGTATTTGATACAATTTACATTAATTAATCAAATCCTATTATCGCACGTAGAAATTCGCAACTAAGCTTTATACTGGAAGTCCTTACTGATAAAAAAATGCCTTTATTAAGCTGCCATCCTTGTTTAAACATCACATTTATTGAGCTCTCCGACAGTGGTCCTTTATTTGGTCCCTTCAGTACCATTATAGTACGATGACAATTTGACGATGACTATTAACATTTTCTGTATGCATATTAAATTAGATAATCATCTATGGTGAAAAAAATCATAAAAATAATTACTGCAATTCCATTCATATAAGTTGGACATTCCAATCTTTCGTGATAGAATCCCTTAAATAGATACAACAATCCACTGCAGCCAGCGTGCCGAAGGACAAAAAGCCAGTCACCGATGGCTGGCTGTACGGGTCTTGCTCGAACGAGTCCGCCTGAGAGTGACCTACTGCCTGAACGCTCTCCCACTTTCCAAACATTCTAGAATTAAGGTCAAACGGTAGGTCTGCAAGCGGGGTGAAAGTTACTCGTCCGTTTTTATAGCACTACCGTTAGCTTTTCGTCTTTTCCGAAAAGAGGTCAAGGTAAAATCGAACGCTGTTGGATCCCTAGATAACGGAGATCGATTCTGTACCCGTTCATTTTTCTTCTTTTCCCCCCTCCCACTTTTATTACCTACCCCCTTTCTCGCTTCTTCTAGAAAAAGTCGTCTGCCAAAAATAAAAATTCTCCTCGGAGGAATCGTTTGGCAATCGATTTTCCTGTAGCTTTCCTAAATGAATTCCACTCACGTAGCAGGTCTTTGTAATTGATCTTTTGTGGATTCCCCTACCCCTTCCCTATCATTTTCTTTCAATTTTTTTTTGACTTGCAAATTTTTTTTCCGGAATTATGTTTATTAATATGGTTAAACAGGGATTAGATAAAATTAAAACACAAAGCACATGGCAGTAATAATATTTGAATTTAAATATTTAAATTAATAATATATTTATTTTTTGCGTTTTGTAGTATTAAAAATTTATAAATCTCTTAATTTAATTGATTAATATTAAAAACAGCATATCTATAAAAAAGATCCGCCAAATTATTCTAAACTTATTGCATTCATATTTGGTGATTTTTATTTCTAAAAACTGTTTTTCTAAATTGTGTATTTATTAATTAAAACTATAATTCTTTTTAATCACCATTATCCTTTTTAAATAAAATTCTAAACTAAGTAATAATTCATTTCGACTAAGTAATAAATTATTCATTTGAAAAATCGTTTGCAATATGAATTTGGTGAATTTATTTTAATATGCAAGTAAAATATTAATTAAAAAGGTTAAAGGTAAAATATTCATCAAAATTCAATTATTTATTTATTTTAATTGAAAAACTTTCTGAAAATACATTAAAAAAATTTATGCCTCTTAGAACAGTGTTGTCATTGAAATTTTACCTAAGTTTTAACGTTTGTTGAAAAGAAATCTATCCATTTGCGACAATCTCAGTTATGATTACGTCATTTGTTGCCATTTATCCCAAATAGTTCCATTTAGCAAGCAAATGATTCGCATAACCAGTAGGAACTTGATTTCTTCTGATCGATAAGAACGAAAATGGATTTCCGATAAAATATAATGCCTTTCATTTTTAAAGTTAAAAATAATAAATTCTTCTAATGCAAAATAAAGAAGTAAATAAAAAAATATCGAATTAATTTCCAATCGTTTAAAGATTTCATAGAAAGGGCGGAAAATAACTTTATCTTCCAAGTTTTCTTGTCAGGTGCTGTTTATTTTTTTGAACCTTGGATTTAACTGAGTTATTTGGCAAGTATTTTAATCATTGAAATCAGCTTACATCGACACCATTTCAAAGTTTACTGTTACGCAAATAACAGCGGTAATGTTATTGGAATATTATGAAAATAAAAGTGAAATTTAACACATTTAATTAGAATCTAATTAATTTTGAATGTAATTTAGGTTATATTTCGAAGATAATAATGCGTGGAAAAAAAAAAAAGGATTCTGAAACATTTATCGTTCGCAAAATATTTGTTGAAAAAATAAACTTATTTATCGTTATTAAATTTACTTTTTTAAAGCAAAATTTTATTCCATGCTTCATGCCCTTCTTCAGTAACGCCATAGAGAATCTTTGATATTTCTTTTCATCCTTGGTGATATATAATGAGCATGCACGAAAAATCCATTCGTTGCAGAATTGTTTTTCTTTCTTTTGATTTGAATAAGATAGAGAAAGCATATTTTTATGTACATTTTAAAATTTCATATTTGTTGCTTCTGAACAAGGAAATAAATAACAGATAAATTTATTTTTGACTGAATTATTCTATGTTAGCGCATTTATAATGTCTGTTATTCTCTTTATGTAGTTTAATCATATCATTCATATATCAGATTAAAAATAAATATTGTTTAATGCAAAAAGAACCAAAAAAAAAAAAAGACATTATGAATCTAGCCTAAACACTTTCTCAAGGGTCACCCTTTTTTTTTCTTCAGGCCAGATTCATTTTTGCATCAAACTTAATATTGATTTCTAGTTTGATTAATTAAAATTTTTATTTCAGTTATAGCAGCATTAGAGCTCTGTAAATACAATGTATCTTTTATTAGTTTGATTCAGGAAATAATTATTTTTAATTGAATTTCACAATAATTGCTTTGAGATTGATTGATTCATGTATCGAATATAAATTTTAGAGGCTATAAAAACTAAACTTTCCTATAGCTATCAGCCCTTTTTGGTCCTCTGTCCTGTACAACTACCTAAGCATCAGATTGTGGTTGAATAGGTTCACTATCAAATATCACTGGAGAGTATCAGAAACTTCCTGATTCTCTCAGTGATGATCTCAAGCGAAATCAGGAGCTCCCTGATTTAGCTTACCGAAAAGGACGTTGTGGTGTTTTATTTTTCCATACAAATGATAATCGGAAAGAGTTGGTAAATGAATAAGAATCTATGCTGAATAATGGTCTGATAATTAAGTTTCGACTTGAAGTGGAAGATCGCAAGTTTGGCTTTGAATTTTTTTGGCACAAGATCCAAGATATTAACTATGTTTCTCCAAACTGTATTTTTTTCGGGATTAAAATGTAAAATTTTAGCTTTAAAAAACAATGTGAAAACTTTTGAAAGAGATGAAGGATAATTAAAAGTGTGTATAAAAACATATTGATTTCAAAAATACAGAAATCTGAGCATATGGTGTCTTATCAAGTAAGAAAGGCAAAGGAGTGTTCGTATTTTGAAAAAAGAGCAAACGCTGAGCATTGAAATTTAGAGATTCTGGCAGTATATGTTGGACAGATAATTTGGCAGTCACACTCTGAACATAGAGGTGGTTGTCCGCCTAGTAACTATTGTGCGTGGGTGAATTTAGCATGCACAATACGTAAACTGGTTAATACTGTGTCTGCTTTTCGATTTGGTAATGAAGACCACGATTGTATATGAGGTTTAATAGTATGCAGTTTGTTAGTTTCAAGGTCTCAATGGGCATGCCATTTGGACTAAGTTTCGTGGAAAATGTATCGTGTGTTAGACTTGGTGTTAACCATCTAATGTCTCAAAACCATGTTAATGTCTCAAAATTGGTGTAACGTGAAAGTTTAGAGCCACTAGTCAGTTTTGTTGTTATATGGGATGTATCGTGTGTTGGACTTGGTGTTAACCATCTGTGATCAAATGTCACAAAATTGGTGTAACGTGAAAGTTTAGAGATACTGGTCAGTTTAGTTTTTATATGTGTTCTCTAATAATTTTTAAAAAAATAATGGCAACAAACGCCTGACTGCGCCTTTCCCCAATGATATCTCCATCAAAGTAAGAATGCCCTATGATAAAATAAGCATTGGCTGTAAATAACAGCAAAATTGTTTACTATACTAAGCTATGCATATTATGAAACTCGTTTAGTGACTTGATTTCATTTTAGCATATTTTTTACTTGATGAATGTATTAGAAAATTTACTATATGCCATATAGTTATGCATTTTAATAATTTTATGAAAATGTGTCTATGTTAATTAAAAAAATATATAACTCATGATTAGGTGACATCCATGTTTGTACACAATATTATTCAAATAGATGCTCAGTGTTTATAGATACTGTGGTAATTAGTAGATTAAAATAAATAGGGGCTTGACCAGTTATTCTTGGAAAAGGGTTAATATTATTTAATTCGTATAATTTGTGTTTCTGCATTTTTATTCAGCAACTAGACTAAGAAATTTTTTTTTAAATTTGCTTGCCTTCCCTCAACGCAGCTGTCTAATCAGAAATCCCTCACTGTCAATAAACTCTTAAAATCTCAAATTTGTTGTTTTCGGGTCTAAAACTTCTTTAAAAAGAAAATAAAATTTCATTATATACTGAAACCAAATTTTCCATTCAGTGATGAATGTCACAGAACTAACAGGATTTGTATTGTTATCTGTGTTGAACGGAAATTAATTATTCTGTTCGAATTCATGTAAAGTTCCAGGAAACAAATGCCTTTTTTTTTAAGCCCGTGTGATGTCAGAATTCCTTAAGGCCATTAGGTCGAAAACATTGACACATATAGAAAAACCCACAAAGAATCCGTTTTACGAAATATGCAACCAGCATGCTGGCTGAGGTCATCACATCAATTTCTTTTTAAACCTTTTTGCAGGTGAGGCATCCAATTAAATTCGAGCAGCCTTAACTTTCAATCAAACAGTCAATATGCATGTTATATTGATATATAATATTACTTTTTTCTTCCTTTATGTAAAGTACACAAAGAAAAACAGGACTTTCAAGATTCGATGCTTCTATTAAAACTTCCTGGAATCTCGCCTTTCTAATCTCTTTAAAAAATCATTCTGACCTTCTTCATTTGGATATGATTACGCAACTGCCTGTTAGGAATGTGAATTCTAAAACCAGTAATAACTTTATTTTTGTATCAAGTTTGTATCATATTTGTCTATGATTAGTGCGAACGATATTTATTACAGTGCTTGCATTGAATTATTTAATGATTTTTCACGTCCAAAAGATGACAGAAACTTGTTTTTTCACGTATCTTGCATTTTATTTAATACTAGCCTCCTTTGGCGACTAGAAGGTTTGCCAATATTGATGCTCGCTCAAATTTTCAATTAAAAACTGTATGCAGCTGGATTTCATCAGGAAAATATTTTTAATCTTTATATTTAGTAGACATATAATTCACTCATAGTAAAAGGCGCTAAACCGTCCTTTTCACTATAATATTTATTATTC
>JAPMOQ010005854.1:1698225-1730544 GCA_026543055.1 Argiope trifasciata
AATTTCGTATTTTTTTGTCAAAATGAAAAGAAATTTTCGTTTAATGAGTAAATTATTTATTAAATTATAAAATTGCCATTCTGGTCTAATACCTTTTGCCATATTTTTGGTAGTAACATGATTACACGCTCATAAAAGTTTTGGTCTTTGCTGTAAAAAAAAAACTGATCGAGGTGGTTTTTGGCCTCCTCATTTGAAGGAAAAATTTTGCAAATCAGTTCTGGTACTGATGTACTGTTAACACATCTTCTCCACACATATTGGCTAATTTATTTCTGGCTTGTACAGCATTTTTACCTTTTATATAGCAAAAAAGAAAAAAATGACGAAAATGCTGTTTATTGCTCTCCATATTTAAAATGGCACCATCCAAAAACTACTGCGAAGAATCAGCTGCACTTTTTCACACTCAAGCCTTGCTATATCAGCTCTTAAAACATAAAATGATTTTGCGGTTTAAGTATGAAATTGGGTGCGAAAAATGCAATTAAATCCTTTGTCAGGAAAAAACGAAATTACTTTCCGAACGACCCACTATATAACTTTTCTTAAAAAAATTATTGATGAATCAACATACATAAATCAGAGTGAAAGTCTCCCTAAAACTTACTAGCATACTTTCTAATAAACTTGTCAAAACGCCTTGCATGGCCCTGGAATTCAATAATTATAAAATATTAACTTTTGACATGAATTTATCAATTTTACCTAATTATCGTGTCATCCAAAGAGACTTATTTGACTATTAATCCCTGGCATGCGTTAATAGTATTCGAAAATCGAATTTCAGCTTACAAATATATTTGAATATACCGACTGAAATAAAAACCTGACACAAAAATGTGCTTGTAGCAACAAAATCCATACCAAATTTGATATATTTAAGTCATTTGGTTTTTGAATGATTGTGTTTATATATTTCAGAAAGTAGAGGCAGATACAGTCAACCTGTAGTTGGATTTGGCTTAAAATTAAAAAAGTGGTACACTTTAGATGTTAAAATCTGTACAGCGAATTTTATCTACTTAGATCATTTTGTTTTGCATTATCTTGTTAACTTACATTCAAACTTCCTCTGAACTGATTTTACTCAAATTTTAACAAAAATCTGTAAATTTAGAGGAAAGATCGTATACTAAATTTCATCCTTCTAGTGCAAACAGCTCATCAGTTTTGTATTGTAAGACAGACAGGCTTCCTCTAAACGGATTTTATTGAAAATTTCCAGAAATCTGCAAATTTGATATAAAGATTGTATACTAAATTTAAGAACATATATATTTCAAAGAAGTTGAGTTATTTCCATCGCAGATGGATGGACATTTTCCAAGAATGTGTTTTTCGAACTTAAAGAAGTCTAAAACGTGGAGATTCGTCAAATTCTCGAATGACGATTACTATACTCTATATCTATATATTGTATACTATGTATAAAAGATAATTATACACATATAATGTAAGCATATACTTTTTAAAAAAGAGTAGTGACCGATGACAGACAGAATTTTTAACTTCGTTTTATTCCATCCCGGGAGCATAAGCGACGAGCACATTACAAGAACGACACAAGAAAAATCAGGAAAAGCTATGAATATTTTATCCCTGTGAATATATACTATAAGATTTTTGTAGGGATTTCCTGCACGAGCTGAATTTAATCAAAGGAATTATAGGGATATTTTAAAAAAGTTTCCTTAGGTCAGCAATTTTTTAGAAAATTGCAGAATTGCAATTTTGCAGAAAAAAGGGAATGGAATCAGGAAGTAAGAGAATATTTTAAAATATTAATATGTGCTGAATTGAGCTAAAAATTAGGAAATTAATAAAGTTAAAATTAAATTTGAAAATATCATATATATATATATATATATATTTCATGTTATATCATCCTTTTACGTCAGAACTGCAAAGAGATGATAATGATTACCAGAGGAAAACTTATTTAAATGATGGTGATAAATGAATTAAATGATCACCTGCGATGGGATCAATCGCTTGCTTCGCCAGTTTTCTGAGAGCAGCAGCAAAACTTGAAGTTCGTGTGGCATTGAGTGCTGGATTAATGCTGTTCGTAAATGGAGAAAATCCAGCAGCTGCATGAGGACCACTTTGGTGAACAGGAGACATGACATTACGAACTGCAGATTTTGATACACCGTAGGGTGCTGGAACTGATAAATGTGAGGACGAAGGCTTCAGACCATGAGGAATACCTAGAAAAATAAATGAAGATATAATTTCTATTATTGAAAGCTCTTTTCTGTATGAACGATTAGTATTAAAAAAGAGATTAATTCAATTATTTTTTATATTAAATATAGTCATTAAGTTCAAAAGGTGGCAAAGTTTATCACTATATTAACACATAAAGATAAAAGAATTAAATATTTAAATGGTGAATTTTCATTTTAATCCCTTTGAATATCTACATATAAATGTAATAGAATGTTTGTTGGCGGGTTATGCAGATTTTTTTTTTTAACACAAAATCACAGTTTAATTTCTATTTTGATGAAATCTTACATGTGAAATGAAATGTACTTTGGCAAGTCTAGTTTCTTTGAAACTAGAAAAACATTATTGTTGATTGAACGCTGAGCTTACTTATGAACTTTTAAAATTTTTCACTAAAATTTAAAAGAGATTTTGGTGATATTTCCGGTATAGTCTCTGAAAACATCATTTTACAAAAGTAATTTTTACACCATCTTAAAAATTAATCTCTTAATTGAACTAATTTCCTTTCCATACAGTTTATCTTCAAATTTTAATAATTTTTAAAAATTTAATTACATACTATTTGTGAGTTATTAATATTATTATGATGATGAAATTCAGTCGAATTTCACAGTTTCATGAAATGATTCAGTCAAGTATTTGGCACATATTAATTTACAAAAACTGCATTGTTTGTCAAAAATTAAGTAAAAGCATTTTTATTTAGTAGTGCGTATAATCTACATATGCAGTGAATTGAAGTAGAAGGATTTTATCCAATTCATATATTTCAATCTTATAAAATAAAATTAAGAGAAATTTTAGATAAATGTATTCCAAATTGTAAGTTTAAATTAGCAAAGAAAACTAATATTCTGGCAGAACAAGCTGTTCTCGAAGTCGTCTGTATCACGATGAAATAACATTAATTAACATGTTTAACATTAACATTTTAGTTCAGTTATCAGTCTTCCATAAAATTTTTACACTAAAAAATCTAACAAACAAGAGCTATTCAACTAACCCGAATCTATTTGCAAACAGATATTATTACAATTATATGATTATGTTTTTTCATATATATTTTCAAAGAATTATTTTATATTTGAGGGGAAAAAAGTACATGGTAAATATCAAACAATGGTGATGTTTTTACAATAGAGTTACCGAAATGTTTGATAAAACAGCATTAACTTAATTATTTTTAAATGAATTTTTTGGAATTTTAATTACAAGCAAAAGTTAATCGGAAACATTAAAAAATCTAATCAATAACTCCTGAAAGATTAAATGTCTTAACTTCACTATGTACATTTAGTGTGCATATGAAAAATAATCCACAAATATGAGTAAAACTTTCATATAAAGTCAAAGAAAATTATCCGGATGTAAAAAAAAAAATGTCAAAGAAAATTATCCGGAACTATTCGGGGTATAATATAATATTGGTGAAATCGACCATCTTATGATGCTACAAATACGGTGAAAAAGTATATCTAAAGTTCAATAATTATAAGAAAAACTTAAGCAATACTAATGTTATTTAAAAATTAGACGAGTGTATGATTGTCCGTTTCCGAACATTTTTAAACATTTTCGAATTCAATATTTCTGTTTCCACAGTGATTTTTGACTGATTCGCGAATGTAACATTCGATTTGGAAGCTACCCAAAGGGCTATTTTTGTAACAAACTTTGAAACTTTTAATACAGCAATCTTTCAAATATGAAATTTTAGAAGAATATGGAAAAAAAGCTTTGGGTGATTTTTAATCGAGTCTTTACAATAATTTAAATAACAGAATAAAACATTTAAGTAACGTTAAGCGGAGAAGGAATATACAGACTATACAAGACAGCATTTTATAGACAAGTTATAAACGTTCAAAATGAAATAAATATATTTTGATAATGAAATATCATTAAAACGTCTATTCGCCCTCTAATCTCTAATAATATATTAAAATCAGTTTTAAACGAATGTTTTATGAATAACAATAAAAAAAAGATACGAGTTTGCTTTTGTTCAATAGTTAAAAGAAATAAAGAATATTAATTTTTTCCCCAATCAATTTTTGCATTTCGCGTTTCAACATTTAAAAAGAGCGGCAAAATGACAATATTTCGTTCCAAAAGTTTAAACCCAAGATAAAACATCATACCCTTCAAATGAAATTATATTTATTCAATAACTGAAACCAACTAAGCTTGTATCAAAGTTTTATCATCAATCCACAGCAATAAAGAATACATATATACATAAAAGCCAAACATTACACAGTCAGAATCAAATGTCTTTAATAAACAAAGATATAATGACTAGAGACAATTCTTGAAGACGATAAAAAATTTCATCAAGTTTTATCCTGAAATACTTCGATAACAAATAAAACATAAAGTTAAGACACTGACTAAACTTCATAGCACCTTGAACTTGAAATTACCATGGTTCAACAACTGCAAACCAACAAAGTATTAACTCATATCCCCCCCCCCCCATGCCATCGACAATAAATTAAAAATCGGTGCCAAGCGTTACACAACTCTAACCAAATGTTTCATACAGCAACAACAACAAAAAAAGTAAGCAAATATTTTTTTCGTGGATGGAATGGGATGACGAATGCTTTCAGCAAAATCCCAGTCGCGAGGCCCTAAAGCGAAACGTTACATCGCTGCGCTTTTCCCGCAGAAAATGTCAAGAAGAACGCGAATGATTAACGATACGTGTATCCTGTAAGCGGTTCAGTTGATGGGCGACCTGTACGGCATTCATTATCTTTCAGCAAATATAAAGGAAAGGAGAGGAAGACGAGCTTAAAAGACCATAATTCTTAGCGGAACAGATTGAAGGTGATTGCGATCAGAGCGCAATGCCTCCTCCACCTCCAAGCGAAAGCGGTTGGGTGCACCGATAAGTATGTTAAGAGGATCAACGGGCTAAAATTGAGACAAACAAAGATGGTGAGGGCTTCATCTGCCGTCGTCCACCACCGTTGCATCGGAGATGAACGAAGTGTTTCTTCAACAGAAATCCATCAAGGGTATTTGATAAAAAAAATCGTGAAACTAAAGTGTATGTAATGTCAAAAGTTTCATTTAAGTTCTCCAACAAAGGAGAAATTTAATTTAGTTACAATAAACATGCCTGCTCTGATTTCCTTATGAATTTGAAAAGATTAAATATTGAAGTTTGAAGATTAAGGCCATTTTACATTTGCTCCTGATATGTAAACTTCAGGATCGTTTTATCCAATGGTCTAATAGAGAACCAGTTTAAGGCACCATTGATAGAAATTCATTAATTATAATTTTAAATAAGTTAAAGGCAAAAATATGATTAGGTCTTGTAATTACGTAACCCTTAATCCGGTTATCTTTCAAAAATGTATATCTCAGTCTAAAAATGTATCATTCAGGAACTACCAAAAAGCAAATCATAAACTGTGTGGTTAATAGAATTTGCATTATAATAAAGAAAGTGGCTTGCAAACTCCTATTTTGAGCAGGCAACAATTTACACATTTATGATGTATTAAACACGAAAATCAATTTTGTTCTCAAATACTTTATTCGATAAGGATTTTTTATTGGCACATAGAATGATTTAATTGCTCTAATATGGTCTAGAAAAAAGCCAATGATTTTGGATATTGTCGAAGTAGTAAATGATAAAAGGGCAATTTCTGTAGATTCACTTTAACTTTCTGTAATGCAATTTAGCTTTAGCCTACTAAATTTAATACTAGCTTTATATAAAGAAGAAAACTGTGTGATAAGATACACATGTAAGATATAAAAGATACGAAAAGTATAGCATATAAAATTAAAGCCAATTTGGGCTCTTCGATAAGATTTTTTTACATTACTCCCATAATTCCATCAGTTTACTTCCTGTTGAAGAGCTCCAAGAGGGCTATGTTTTAAGTCGAACACCGCAATTTCGAACAACAATCAGGTGACAATACCCGAGATCATACGAGTTCCTCAAATTTCTAAATCAAGATAAAGACATTTGAACTTCGATAGATCTTTCTTTAAAAAGTGAGGCCCCGACTTTGGAAAAGAAGAACACCAAGTTGGAAATTTGATTCCACAAAAAATCAATGTACACACTGTAGTCACGACAAAATCATGCGTTCTCTGGCTAAGATAACGTGGCCAACCAACCAACCACCAACAGATATGTCTATCGGTGGTTGTGGCCATGTTCATTATTAGACAGGAGCCCACTCGCTGATGCTTCTTTCGACCACTTACCAACATAAAAAATATCTAATAATTGTGGCCTTTATTTTCACAAATATATGGACCAGTTAGAAGAAGTATTCTAAATCGACATGACATGATCCTATTGGATAGGTAAGAGTTTAAACAAGAACAGAAATAAGATTAAAAATTCCTTCCCCATTGGGTCATAACAAGTCTGGTATCTATAAAGCTTTTAAACATTTTTTAAAAAAATGTATACAATTAAAATAAACATAACAACTATAAGCAGACCACTCGATTTATAAGAATGGTTGCTCTTTCCACAAATGACACAAAATTGCCCTTTAACATTAATCATGGAAACAAGATCATCCCAAGAAAAAGCTGCAGAACTATATAATAACTTAAAGAGTAATTCAAGACCATTTTATGTCGCCAAATTTGACTAGAAGTAACAAAGCCAATAATTAAATTTTCATTAGACGATTAGTTTTGGCTTTTGAATATCTGGGTGTAAAACCACCATTAAGTAATCAATAAAAACATTAAAGCCTAGTTAATAAACGCATTACCACCATTAATAAAAGCATTAAAGCCTGCATTCAACAGTTAATAACCTAAGATAATTTTTGTAGTTCACATGGCACTTCTTATGCTAAAACTATCTTAACATGAAGATTAAATCCAGATTTTGAAGCAATTTCCAAAATCCACTCTCCTTTTTAAAATTGCTGTTCTGCCCAAAATTGTAATTTCTCCTTCTCCAAAGATAAATAAAATAATGAAGCCTTATTTACCACGCACAAAATTCAACACATCGCAATAAAATGCTTTTCTTAACTATTTCACAGAATCAAGTCAATCTCACAAAAATAATCTAGAAGAATCATATGCAGTGAAAATGTTCGTCATATCATAATCCGTATATTACATACTTGTGGCTTAAAATTGCTAATCAAACCAGTTTGAAAGTCAGTTACACTTTGAACAACTTCAAATTAATTTTGAAGCACATTAATAACTACACAGATTTTGCAATTCGAAAGACTTTCAATAAGAGTAAAATCCTAAATACATGTAAACAGAAGCAATCAAAGTTAAGTATAATTTTGAAACGAAAATCAACTTTAATTAAACAAGCAGAAATTTTCACAAGGAATTATTTCCATATTTGAATGCAAAGGTAGGATAAAAAAATAAACTGGATAGGGTTAGTTTTCTGTAAATGCTCATTTTATATCTCAACAAAAACACTGTCAAATCTCTCTTATTCATTCCCCCACCCCTAAAATGTTATAGCATTCACTATTTCACAAATGTCAACTATATATTGCACTCTATGTTTCAAAAACTTAAACTTAGTAGAGAATAAATAAGATAAAAAAATGCTAAGCCCGTTTTTGATGTATTTGTTACGTTTTATTTTATAATGTTTGAGACAAGTAAATCTTCATTGATAAATGAAATAACGGGTCTTAGAAATAAAAAAAAAATTCAAAATTAGCAATCCTTAGTGTGTTTTTTAATGTCTAAAATTATGGCAACATAAATTATTCCTCATTTTATTACAGGTAATAATTTTTTAAAAAGGTCGAAAGACATGGAGACGAATCGATAATCAAGTTATTAAACTTGTTCCTTTAATGAAAATGCAGATGATAACAAGAAATGATTAAGTGAAATACATTATTTTAATCCTTTCACTTCTTTTTTTGTATTATGGTTTTAAAAATAAACCTGTATTTCAATTTAAAAAGAACTGATTTTTAAAAAACTATTTTTCATCCAATAGAGACCCCGATTATTTGCCCCTTAATAGCCTTTAACATGCTTGCCATATGCCCTAATAATCAGAAAAATCCGATTTAAATCAATTAGCCATTTTTTAAAAAAAAGCAAACTGTTTTTTTAATATTTAGTTGATCATATTGATTCGATTTTTTATAAAACCAGTTTTTTGTAATGTTTTCGCAGTTATAAATAACTGTAAGAATGTTTTCCTTGCCGGACGGGAATGGTCAGAGGCTCCTTCTGGGAGCTTCGACCTGATTTTGACATCTCAAAGGTAAGGAAGGGTAACTCTTCCAAGATAAACGATCTTGCAAACCTGCCCTAAATACTTTGATTGAACTAGATCATTAGAAACGGATATTTTTATATTAATCTGAACTTTCAGCTGGTCAAATAATTTATAACGAATCTCTGATATCCCGATTTGGTTCGATCATTAAATCGAACTAAGCAGAAAGGGGGAGACAACGTTTCGCCATAGTTTATCATATCAGGAAAGCGTCACATTTGTTTATTCACGTTGAGTTATTCTGGATCTTACATTAATTTTTCATGCAGTTACTAATTATGTCGGAAATCATTATCATTCGCTTTGATCAACAACAACCGTGCTCACCTTTCACATACATTTATTCATTACGACGGACGAGTTAAATCATTATTTGATTTATAAATAACATGTTAGTAATAATTCAGTTAGGGGGAAACTCTGTCATGCACTGTTAGACTCAGTAAAAGGTTCTGAATGTGATAATAATATGTTTAAAATAAGCTATATCTTTCAATAGATTTAAATTTTTAAACTCTAATTAGTTGCCTTTGGTTATCAACTGTTCATCCAAAACATTAGTACTATTCAATTAGTTAAGTCTATTAACTTTGATGAAAGAATCATTCTAAATTATATATGTACAAAAATATATAAAGTTATAAGGCATTCAGGAAAAGTGGCGAAATCGGTTCAGTTTGTTATTGATGGAGACTGTTTTAAGATTTGATCCAACAACATTTCTAGAAAATGGAAAGCAGGAAGGGGGAGATGAAACAAAGCTGATGAAATCATTTAATAACTGAAAATTCACACCCACCCAAGAAGGGAATATACAATGAAGAAATGTTTTTGAAATGTCACATATGAATGGGGGGGGGGACTGACAAATTATTTAGGGGTCAAAAACATTAATGCGAAAAATGGCACAATCAGTTATGGCTGAATGTTCTGTTTATTTATATATAATTAAACCCCATTTCCTGAGTCAACAAAAATTATAAAAATAAATTAATTATGTCGAACTCGAAATTAAAATTTAATTCAGAATTAAACGCTAAAAATTCATAAAATGAAAAGTAAATGAAATATAACCTATTAATGAAACTAATCTAAATTAATATAACTAATAAAATTATGCAAACGAAAAAAAAAATGACACTAATTATGGAAACAAAACTAAAAATTATTTCATATATATATATATATATATATAAACAAAATAAGACAACCGAGTCAAAATAATCAATAGAAAAGGAATCCGGCCTGAAAACTTCGTCAGGAGCCACTTTCAAGCAAGGATTCCTAATAAGGGATTTTTTCTGTGAGGCAGCGATGAACAATGGTCAAAAGTATTGACACCTCGTGGCCCGAAAATGAAGGCAAAAGGTGAATAAATAATAAACTAGCTGATTTAAAATTAAAAAATTTTTACACTAAATGTGTTATTCTAGATCTTATTAAATTTAAGCTTAATATTGAAAAAACCGATTTATTAATAAATAATGTTAATAATTTAAACAAAGAATTCTGTGTTATAAAATTTTTAGACATTGACTATGAAAAACTAAAATTACCCGAAATTTTGCAGATTAACAAGGATTTCTTTCCTTTAAAGAATACAATAGTTTCAATTGCATTCAGCTATGCAGCAACTTTAAAGAAAAATATTTGTAACTACAATTTCTACAGCAAAAATTTAAATAAAATAAGCAAAATAGACTGTTATTGTGATAAAGAAATCTATAAGGACTATGTTGATACGGAGAAAGGGCATGTAATAACAGGTGATTTAAAAATTATAGACTCTAGCTCATTAAGGGATCTAATGGGAAAGGGAACAAAATTTAGACTTAGAGAAAGATTAAACAATAAAAAAGTGTTGATTTCTATTGGGCGCGATTTAGACAGTTTTATATCTAAAATATCTCGGAAATATAATTGGCCTCCAGAGGATTTTAATGAATGGAAAATTAGGGTCTTAGGATAAATTAAAACTAAGTATAATACGGGTAAAGTTAGAATAAAAGAACGGGGATTTTATGCTAACAAATCAATAAAAAAAAGAAATAAAAAATTTATAAGAGAAATTTATAATAACAGTTATAGATAAATCGTCAAACAATTTTTGTATAATGTGTAAGCACTATTATAAAGAGCTTTTAATTAGTGAGTATAATTCCAATTCGACTTATAATTTGGTTAATTCAAGTAAAAAGGAACTAGACAAAAATTTGTTAGCTTTCGCTAAAAAAATTAAAATTAAAACATGCTCTTTAAAGTATCCTAATTTGTTCCCGACTGTTAAATTTCACAAAAAACCAATAAAATTTAGATTCGTTACCTGTAGTACAGGCAGTTATAATTACTACATGGGGAAGCAATTTTTCAAATACCTAAAAATTATCCTAAGTAAAATTGAAGAAGAAGATTGTTTTGTCATTAATAATAACAAAAAGATTTTAGATTTCTTAAAAGATAACAAAATTTATAAAATTAATACTTTTGACTTTGAAAATTTACATACCAACCTGCCCCATGAGAAATTAATAAATGTCTGTACTCATATATATAATGAATATTTAAATGAAAATGTAATTAATAAACATAACTGGCTGGTTTTATGCAATTTTAATATTACCGAAAATTATGTATTCAATGGTATTGATTTTTATAAACAAGTTAAGGGTATTCCAATGGGTACAGCTTTTTCAAGTGCTTTAGCCAACATTTTCCTACATTATTACGAGAAAAAAATAATTAATAATTACTTAATAAACGGATGGAGATTTATTGATGATTTAACTTTGATTAACTTAGATAATACCAATATTGTTACTAACTGCTATCCTAAAGAATTAACTTTAAAAGAAACAAATAATGATAATCTTGAAGCTACTTATCTGGATTTAATTTTCGAAATTGCTAATGAAAAAACAATAGTCGGTATTTATGATAAAAGAGACGAATTCAAATTTAATATAATTAAACTCTGTAATTATCATTCTAATCTTAACTCGAAAATTTTTAAAAAATTTAATTTTCTCACAATTCAATAAAATTAAAACAATTTGTAATAACAAAATTTCTTTTATAAAAGCAACAAATAGTTTTATTAAAAATTTAAACAATAATGATTTTCCCAAAAACTACTGTAATATCAATATTTTAATAAAAAAAGAAATAATGAAATATTAATGAAATAGATGGCGCAAATAAATCCCATTTATGTTTGGTTACATTGTAGTATTATTATTGGAAAGGAAGAACGGCTGGTCCGCGGCCAGGTCTGTGAACTTATTGTTTTCTTAATTTTGTCATTAATTGTGATTTCTTATGCAGTTTTACTTTTTATATATATATTTGTTTCATTTGTTGATGTTTTTAATGTTTTGCTTTGTTTTTGTCTTTTGCTGTTAAAATTGGTATGTCTCTTTTGCCTTCATTTTCGGGGGATTTTCGGGCCACGAGGTGTCAATACTTTTGACCATTGTCCATCGATGCCTCACAGAAAAAATCCCTTATTAGGAATCCTTGCTTGAAAGTGGCTCCTGACAAAGTTTTTAGGCCGGATTCCTTTTCTATTGACTATTTTTTTCTATTGATTATTTTGATTCGGTTGTCTTATTTTGTTAATTAATTTATATTCATTTGTATTTTAGTTGTAGCTGCATTTGCGCTCTCTAAATACAATGATTGCTTTAAAAACATTTTAATTCTTAAAACTTGTTTAATCAGTAATGATTTTTAGTTTCGATTCCGGTTTTGGTTTCGTTTCCGTAGTTACTTCTGTTTCTGTTTCGTTTAAATAATTCTTTGAATATAGTATTGTGGATTTGTTTCATTAATTGGTTCTTATTCATTTACCTTTCGTTTTGTGAATTTTTAGCGTGTAATTCTGAATTGAGTTTTAATTTCGATTTCGACCTAGTTGGTTTCGTTTTAATTTTGTTGATCAAGAAATGTGTTTTGATTGTTTTAATAATTTTATGATTATATATATATATATATATATAAATATATATATATAAAATTACTTTCTCCACAAAATTTCAATGCAAAGCAACACAAAAGTTCGAATTACTTCTAAACGAACCTCCCCCCCTCCCCTCCAGTTTTTTTTTTTTTGTTTTTTTTGTTGTTTTGTTCCAGCACCCCTAGAGCTTGTTCTTGGTTTTAAAAAAAACTTTTTAAACGCATTTTTAAAAATTGAAATCTGTTTCCATGATGAAGAAAAATAATTCATAGTCAATTAAGTCTCTTCACCTTTTTCTAGAAATCAATTTTATATATACAAGATTATCAGTAGAGCCTTTTTAAGCCTTTAAATTTCAAACACGCATCTGGTGGAGGACTTTGTGACCACGACAAATTTATGCGTGCGTCAGTAACCACCACATACTAGGTATCTTCAGCTGGCGGGTTCGAACTCGCAACCTAACGGTCACGAGTCCATCGCCCTACCAGCCAGGCTATTCCGGCCGTAATAATTCGTAATTATTGCACGCCAATGTCATGCAACACGTTCTCCGGCATGACAATCTTATTCAAGAGTATGTGAGAAAGTTTTGAGAAGACCACTCTCACCTGCTTATTTATTAGCAAATAGTTCATATTAAAAAAAAGATTAAAGTAAAAAATTAGTTCATGAATAATTCTCCAACTACAGCTTCTACTCAATTTATGACCACAAAACTAAACTGCAAAATTAAAAAATAATATCAGGTTGTATTTATGTTTTAAGTATTTCTGCTAATAATGAAGGAAAATGTTAATGCGTATGTGAAAGGAAAAGAGGGATCTATTGGGCAGACCGTTTGACTAAGAGCAACCAAATTTGAAACAAATATACTTGGATAAGCGCGTGCAAATACAGAAATAGGAGGGATTTTTAAAATTTTTGTCATTAATAATAGAGCGGTATTTTGAAACTTTTCTGCGATAACTTCAAAAAAATATTATTACGCAAAAATTAGGTTAAAAAAATTTAAATTCAAAATAAATAAATAAAAATTATTTAAGATACCAATTTTACTTCCGTAGGATATTTTGACGATTGTAATAAATTTGTAAAACTATTTTTATGCAAAATTTGCTATGATGGTTTTGCATTCGTAGTTAAAAAGCAATGATTAAAATTCTGTTAATATTATCAGACTGCCAATGTGATGACCACCTGATTCGCCTACAACATTGGTTATGTTTGATTTCAATTAATTCTTTTCTGAGCAACTAGATACGCAAAGTTTCTTCTACAAAATATTTTAAAATTACAAACTGAGGAAGAAATTTTAGAAGTATTATTTTACCTGTCAACACATATTCTTTTTTAAAGAAATGAAGTGGAATGTCAAAACTGAACGGAAATTGCAATTATCGTTGCTTTCTAACACTTAATCCACATAAAGTACATATTCATATTTTGATAATAATTATACGTGCATAGATGAACTGCGTTTTATAAAAAAATTTCTGGATCAGTTTAAATCAATGCTAAAAAATAGATAAATTCGTTTAATGAAGAATGAGTCTATACAAATGTAGTAGAAAAGGCCCTGTACTACACGCAGAATAGGATAATCTTAAACTTTTGATAGTGCATTAATTTTTTTTTAAATCTTTATTTTCTACTTTGATGTTTTTCCCCAAAAGATTTTGAGATTAGTGGCTGGAATGATATTCACATACCCCCTCCCACTCCTAAAAAGAAGACTTTCGCTAGAGCTATTTAAACAAATTTGTAAAAACGAGGTTCATGTGCCACATTAGTAGTCAAAGGGTTAATTTGTAACTTGTGAATAAATCAAATCTGCAGCGAAAAACAGTTATGGCAAAATGCAATATTTATGCTTCTCTGTTTATCCTTGCATCGTTTTGAATTATTTTAATAATTAACCATTTCAATGTTTATGGACCTTACATAATTACTTATATATTTATATTGGATTTCATCTAATATCCTTACCTCCTTACACAAGCACGCGCGCTTCATTAAAATTTAAAATATAAGTAAAATCGCAGCCTTAGAACAACAAAAGTCAACAACTCTTCCCCTTCCACCAAGAAAACTTTGACAGGAATTTTTATTATTTTTTTCAAAAGAATGAAATTGCAAAATCCAGAAGAATTTTCATATTCAAACAAAAACGATGGCCAAAACCACTTTCTTCAAAATACTTTTCCGAAGACAAAAAGTAATCATAAGGAAAATGAAAACTAATCTCGCTAAGGCTCTAACCCAACGTAAACCCAGAAATCAAAGCAAACTATTCATTCAAAAGATAGACATAGAACACTGAGGAAAAGAGTGAGAGGAGAGGAAGGTTGAGAAAAGAAAGAAAATCTCCACTCGCGTGAGAAAGGTATACATTAATGGAAAACGTTTTCTTTCTTTTTCGCTGGTTGCTTACGTTCCGTGCTCGACAGAGCATGCAGTGAGCACCACGGTCATTATGCCCGTCCTATGTTACAGAAAGACTAAGAAAGTCGACAAAAATAACATTTCCTATTTTCTTAGGAGAGGATTTTCATCAACCGTGACAATGCTTTTAAACTGGAGTTTTTCCACAGGTTTCCAGTTTTTCAAGTCGGGCGAGATAAGGTTTAGAGGATGGTTCATTTATTTCAATGTTTTTCGAATGCGAGTTGATGGCATCAATTTTGTCACTTACAATGGATGCACTTGAATTGCATTTAATTCCCTCCTAACACCTCCCTTGCCCTACAAAAGTCATCTTTGCATTATAACATACTGCCTTTAAAGAGGGCATTGATTACAAGAACAGAAAAAAAGGAGAACAATGTAACAGCTTACTAAAATTAACTATATAAATAGTTTTTAAATCATTATATACTGATCTTATTTAATAAGGGTCACTCCCAAGAAAACGTTGATTTTAGTACTTAATTCGGTACTGAAAAATTTCAAAATTTAGATACAAATACAGTTAAAAACAAATATATATATATATATATATATATATATATATATATATATATATATATTACAATCTAAATATCTTCTCTCTATATTTTGAAATTATAAAACAACCTTTCTAAAATTACAGAAAAATCATTCATAAAAGTAATTTAAATATGTTTAAGAATTTGTGTTTTCATATTCCGTTTGTCAAATAAACCTTAGTCAGTGCTATCAATACATTCAGAAAAGTTCCCTGTATCATGTGTTAATTTATAGGAATTTAATACGGGCAATGTTCTAAATGAGAAATGAAAACGCTTCAACTTTTCTACAAACTCAAGGAATGTTTTTCACCAACATAAATAAAGGTGGGAGAGGAAATGATGATTACTAAGCGAATTTGAGAAATTTTAAATTACTCCGACGAATAATTTTTTAATTTTCTACTATACGAAATATGCAAAGGAAAAATATTGTAACCATCAAAATCAAAAACAACGACAACAAAAACCGCTGGTTTGAGATTTAAACGATAATAATAACAAAATCTTTGAAAATATTAGGAAGAAAAAATCTATTTATCTATACCTTCTTAGACAGTTTCATGTTTCCCCTTCTGATAACTGCTCCCTGTTACATCATCTCAACTTATTTAAGCTAACCTCTTGAGAATCGCAATTTACAATTTAAGAATCACTGGTCTTTCGTATACTACTAAATATCTTCTATTCTAATGGCAACTTTCAAATTACGCCTTCTTTAAGTATTCAAGCTAAGAAATGCTCAGCCACTGGCACTTAATAAAACAATCTAACTAAAACATGAGGTCATGATCCGCATTTAAGATGATTTGGCTTACACCAAACTAAAAATGCTTCGAATAGACCCCTAACGGCAATCATGCAGCGGACAACTAAAAAAAAAGAGGCATATCATGAACATTAAAGAGCACTAATATTAAAGTCTCGAGCATATCCAAAGCAGTCCAGAACAGGTATCTACTTTCTATTAAAAACCATCAGGGTTCAAATAGAGACAGAGGCGACGACTATTATCCTGACCCGGGGTGGCGTGCCCCCGTTTCCAGAGAGAGCACGTCGTCGTTAAAAACAAGCAAATATAATAATAAGTCTCTCAGAGAAGGAGACGGCACTGCGGAGGAAGGGAGGTTTTCATCCGTCACGAAGAGAGCACAAGGTCGGGGTTAAAGGTGAGAGCAGGGGCAATGCAAAAAAGAAATGAAAAAGTAGGCTCTTCTTTTGATGGAAAGCAACGGCAGCTGTTTCCACAGCAGCAGGAAGCCGAGGAGGTGGATGGATAGATGAATGAATGAATGGAGGTTACGGCGTGGTGCACACAGGGTTTGTGTTTGTAAAATCACATAGAAATGTGTTAGGTGAAAGTGGCAGGAAGTTCAGATTCGTCATAAATGGCGGAGATTAGAAATGTGGCGAGGTTTCAGGTAAAATCATGAGATTATTTCAAAAATTTATTTGGGTGTCCCATAAGTTTCTTTTCAATTTCTAATATGAAATGAATACACAATATTTAGGGTTAAAGACATTATTTAATTTGTTAAATAAGAACACTTTTGCTTATTACCTTCTTCCATCTCTCAGGAAGCCTCAATGTACCTTCTTTCCAAAATAGCTGGGTTTTGGACAAGAAATAATCCTTGAGGTACGCTTTTATTTCGCTGAAGGATTTAAAGTACTTAACGAGAAGAGAATATTTTTAAGTGATAGAAAAAAGTAATAATAAGATGGAGAGAGATCTGGAGAGCATGCAGGATGCGCTAAAACATCTCAATAAAACTGTAACAACTTCTAACTTACGACTAATGCAATATGTGATCTCGCGTTGTCAAGATGAAAAACAACACTTCGCCTGTTCATTAATTCTAGCTGATTCTTACTGTGGCAACTTTTAATAGATCTAGTGGTGACAGTATTTCGTAGAATTTATTGTTTCACATCGAGGAAAGAGCTCGAAGAAAATTACATCTTTCCAATTCTACCAATGGAGAAAATTTTGGTTGTAGTCTTGGCTTTGCGATAGCTGAAAGCCTACTATCCTTACGGCAATTTTTTTTTCTATGTACATTTTCATATAAAATCAAAGTTTCGTCTCCAGTGACAAGCCTCTTTAAAAACGAATCCTTTTTCACGATGAGAAAGAAACTTTTGAGGCAACCGAATATTGGTTCGCTTTTTATAACATCGCAAGATTCCTCGGCCAGAATTGGATGATCTCGTATGATTGCAAATAAAAGTCATTTTTCAAAAAATACTATCTCACCCTATTATCGAAATTAGAGTGTGATAACTTTTTGTCATTGCGAGAAATCGTAACTGATATCAAATGATCACACACAGCTGTTTTTTCTGTTATATTTCAAATTGCTAGAATTATCTGTTTATTCGCATGTCGAAATGATACGTAAAAAGAGAAAGAGATGTTAATGGAAACACATAATTACTAGCATTACTTGGAAATAGACACTAAAAAGAAATATTAAAGAATGCATGTTTAATATTATTAAGGGTAGGCCATTTTAAATACAGGGAATAGTAGTGTATAAGCTTTCCCAAGCACCATGTGAAGAAACTTTCAGTGTTTTTATGTCACTTTTTAAAGAGAAATATCTAAGAAAGGAAATGCCATCCTTTGGGTCACTAATTCACGTTATGCCAATGCACTTCGCATAATATGTAAAAAATTTTGGTTCGTATGTGTAGAAATTAAAGAGAAATTTTTACGTGTTACTCTTATTATTTAATTATTTAAAAATGATATCTAATGGCAGTTTTTAAATACAAAAAGAAAAGATAAAACAAAATTTAAAAAAATGCATTAAATAAATCAACTGCCCATTACTTTAATGAACATTATTATACATTTAAAGTACAGACATATTTAAAAATGGCTGTAATGATAATGTGATTCAAAAATTGAAATAATATAACATCCAGAAAAGGCAAAAACCATTTCCAAGACAAACCGCCACAGTCTGGATAAGTAAAAAATGAATACATTGATAGAATTTTTCTGAAATTGTTATAGTTCAAGCAACTCTCAGTTTAAACATACATCGCCATAAAATGCTAGAAATTTTATTTGGAAATGAAAATAAAATCTTCAAGAATTCAAAATTATAAACACAACTTCAAAGGAAAATTTAAATATATCAAAACAATTTATCTGAGCGACTAGTGACAAATAATAGTAAACATTTCAAACAGTGAAAAGCAACCCATTTCGTTTACTTGACATATAATATCACATTGTTGAACAAATACATGGAGAATATACTGTAAAAAAGGGGGGGGGGGAATCTGCTCGATTCGGCAAAAGAAATTATCTTCCAAGATACTGGTAAAATTACCAGCTAAGAAATTCTAAGACTATTTTGCTATTTAATATGTGATTGTAAAAAGAAAAACACGGAAGACAGATTTAAGAGCAATGATTATTGAAATATATGCCGATAATCTTTTAAGAAGTAATGGCTATGTTTTCGCATGTACCAAAATCAAAGTTGAAAATTCTATTAAAATTTGAAGGATTTTCTTCTAATTCTTCAACTGATTAGTTGATTAGTTATGGATGCTAAAGAATCCAGTTATAATAGATGGTACTTTTATGGTCATATCCAAAAAAAGAGCAGTAAAAGATTACGATATTGATGTGCCATGCTGTCTGGACTGTTGGTGGGACTTAGAAACACAAATTGGATATCTGAATGGATTGATGCAAAACACGGTTTTTTACCCATTAAAGGAGTATCGGTGAATCAAATGGATGCCTTTACATTACCAGTGATTGTATGATGCATGCTGCTCTCTCTTAAATGCCTAACTGATAGATGTTCACTTTTCACTACCCAAAATCGGTTGGATTATGGGATATACATAAATATTTGTGGTCAGCTTTTAAACGTGACAACACGCATTCTTTGTGAAAGTTTGACAATTCAGATCCACGACAATAATGACAAATAATTGTAAGACATGGTGTTTCTCAACTGTATGTGGTCCCTCTGACAATAATATTATTAATGAGATAAGGCGATGATTATATGATTAAAGCATTGTATCATGTCTCTTATAATTAGATGGCAGTTAAAGATCTCATTCAGAGTAGAATTGGATGTGAGTCCAATACGCCTACCTAGGTTTATTTTTTTGTTGTACTCCGTTGTTCACTGTGAGAATCACCAGTAATTTACACCAACTAACTATTTTTGTCTCTCATACAGTTAACAGATAGTAAAAATGTAAGCAACTTATTAGACAATGGTCTGAATTACAGGTATGATTAATGGCAACGAACATATTAAATATGATTGAAACACGTTGAAAGTGCCAGGGATAAGCAATTAATAAAAATGCTTGGATCAAGTAACATTAAATATGTAGAATGAGTTAAAAATTATCTACACTTTTCGTCATAACTCTTGACATTGTGCACACTGACTTCCATCCTCAATTATTTTAGTTATATACTTTTTGGTAAAAAAAAAAATTTTATCCTTTTTTTTTTTTTTTTTTTTTTTTTTTTTGTAGAAGATATATCATAATCGCTTCATTAAAAATTTAAGCAAAACAAAATTCAATTCTTCTAATTGAAAGAATCATAGGTTCAAAGAATCATTGTAAGTCATTACTGCACTCGATTAATTTATCTATTCGTGGAACCATCTCTCGATCTTATTAAATGTTTTCACATCTGTAGTGGTGGATGGCTTTCCAGCAGTTTGTCTATGTGTTTCGGTATTTTTTAGATTTCTCGATCCACTAAAGTGCAGTTCTACGCAATAGCGTACTTCTATATTGCTTCAACAATCTACGATATATTTCTGAATCTCTGATACTCTACGAATAAAGAAACTGGATAACTCCTCGTTTTTTTCATTTCAGTATAAACTTCTAATGGAGTGGCTATTAGCTTTCAACAGAATAAGTAGAAGTAAGATCTAACTTTCACAGTATTATCACAACATTAAAGCAATAAAATAAACAAGAGCAGAGGTCAGGGTGCGTAATGTAAGAAAAGTTATAGCGGAAAGTGCAAATAATTTTTGATTTATCTTTGTAGTTGAAGAAGAGCGCTGATCAACAGACGACATTAACTGCCTAACAGAATCGAGATGGCGTTTATTTACTTTAATGCTATTCTGCACATCTCTAAAAAAGGATGCGTCGCTTTATTTTTTGAGAAGGAAATCTGCTATTTTGGTTGTTGAAGGAAATTTAATAAGAGCTACGAATAATAAGGCAATCTAGAAAGCAAGCAACTTAGAGTAAGAAATATAAAAAGCCATATGGATAGACTATAAGAAATTGAAATATAGATAATGCGCTTTATGAATTTGGTCCTTTAGCGTTGTATTTTGGAAACTAAAAATCCCGATGTCATAAGAATGCAGTCAAAACTGTTTAAGTCAATATTACACTCTTGAATGGGTCTAGAAGCTGTTTCTACAATCATTCAAGAAAAAATGTTATTGTTTTGTTTGTACTTATAGACGGATATGAATTCCAGAAGTGATTCACATAAGAAGTTAGAGCATTCAGGAGCAACATAATATCTCCACAGGTTAGATCTACAAGGGCAAAACGAATACCCATTGAAAAAAAATTATTGCAAACGAAAACGATCCTTCCGTTTAAGCTTGTTTATTGAAAAAATATAGTATACCGCTTATTTTAATTCAAGATATTTAAATCTTTAATAAAAATTCTTATTAAAGAGGTTTAGCATTTAACTTTGTTTTATAATTATTATTGTTCTGACATAAAGCTTAAAATTTGCGTATAAGAATGTTCTCACATATTTTTAAAATTTTCTAAATTCAGAATATCAGATGAACTTCAAATTACCCACTTCATAAACCACTTTATTCCACAGAAACGAGAAATAATGCAAACTAGTAAAAATTTAAGAATAGTACACATATTTCGTAAATCTCAATTTGCATCCGATAACCAAGAATTTAAATGGTGCATGACAATCGAAGTTATAAATAAACAATACTAAATTTATTCAGATAACTTGTTTTCATTCCTTTTTGTACAAACAGAAATGATACAAAATGCAAAAGTAGCACCATCATATAAACTATGATTTAGCAAACTGCAAATGATTAAATAAGGTATTTATTTTAAATAGAAGAAGAAGATGAAGACTAGAAATGTTCTGTCAGAAGCATTTCTAGTTTTAATTAAATTAATGTTTCTTCTTGATAAAAAAAAGTCATTACTACGCTGCACACAATTTATTTAAATTATATTAGACAAGAATTCAAAGATTCAAAACATAGCAGAGGTTTTAATAAAGTCAATCCAAGTAAAATTATCCCAGAAAATAAGTTTTTAGATTATTCAAATTACGATAATATGGAATTATGCTATCTATAAGACAGTAAAGATGACACTAGAACAAACTTCTTAAAAATAATCAGAACTTAAGAATAAAAGAAAAAAAAAATGTCAAAAATCTGAAAAGCACTTAACAAAACTTTTAATAACATTAAAAAATAAATATTAAACAGAGGAATAAAATAAAAAGTATTCAACTTTCATTAGCTCAGGGTTTCAAGCTAAAATATTTTGTAACTTATTTCTATATGGGTAATAAACTTCTTAGATACATAGTTATGATGTTAATCAGGATTTGTTATGCTGAGCTCTGTGTCTGATTCCTTTCCTGTTCTTTCATACAATGTTTTATTATTGCTTGGCAAGGCTATTTTTAAACCTCTCCAAACGATGAACAAAATTTAAATTCATTATCAATGCTATATATTCATTCACCATTAAAGCTATCTAAAAAAAAGTTCATGACACTTAAAAAAATTATTTCAGTATCAGCAACTCCTGTACACTCTCTATGGATCTCCAAGCTACAGCCTGAATACTAAACTCCTGATCAATTCGCAAAGGGCACTCCCCGACTCTCTGCCACCAACCAGACCTACAAAAACGATTGCTAATCTGCGGTACACATAAAGAACGAACGAAAAAAGAAAAGAAAAAAGCTAAGGGTAGATAAAGCGAAAACTGGATAAACAGGGCAATAATATATGTCAGGAACCACGGTCATGCCGCCGATAATGCCCAGCATCGAACGACAGAGAGCGTGCATATCCTACCGGATGATCCTTTCGGCAAGGTTATAAACCGTGGATCACTAGTTAGAGTGATAAGAGTTGAAAAAATACGGATGGTTGGTTGACTGGCTGGAAGATAGTAGCACCGCATCCAGAACTGCCAAAGCGAGGGCATTCGTAATCTAATGGGGGGGGGGATAGAAACGAAGAAAAAATATAAATAAAAAAAAGAGGTATGCACCATATGATGTTATCTACAACACTGCTGACACAACGGCCGGTCACTGACTGCAATGTCTCAGTCTCTTAGCTTTTATCAAAGCTAGTCCGCACGTGACGACAGGGTTATACGTAGTATTTTGCAGAAAATTCTATTGGAAATGGATTGGCAGTCTGGTCAGTTGTGTTACTAAATGTTGTTGGTGCACAAAGATCATTCTTTGTTTTAGTTTCGATTTGTTGCGCCTGGCGCTTTGAGTTTAATCTTTCTATTGATAACTTTTGAGCGCGGAATCACACATTTTTTTTTAACTTTCACCCATGGTAAGTATACGATGGAAAACACTTTAATCACAGAACAATCCAACCCGGGATTTAGTTAATCTTATGGTTCTAAAAGCATTTTTGACATCGTATTGGCCTATTTGTCAGTAACATGATATCCTACGAATGGGAAAAGATAAGAATATAATAAGTAGCTTTTACATTAGCATTGCTTTTTTAAAATGAAATTTTGAACAATATCTGACAGGAAGCACATGATCGGTTTAAATTTTGCCTTCTAAGCCACTGAAGCGATCGATAGAAATATTGGAGGTCTAATTCCTGAAATAAAATCAAATACATCGCAATCCCTAGTGTTCGGTTTGCAACTATCCAGCTTCCATACTATCCGGTCTAGTTCTCTCTCATCATAATTACTAAAGACAAGGCGTTGCATTGGCAACATTGTTTAGGTTTTCTGCATTTAAATTAGGTATTACACGTTTTATGTTAAAATGTGAACAGCTTATATTCTCTAACTAAGTTGTGCGTAGCTGTGATTAAGATTAACGCATTGTGTGATGCAGTGAATTTTTATCGTTTATAGCAATATGTGTTGTCTTATTATGAATTAAAAAATTATTTTATAATAAGAAAATAATGTTATCCCAATGAATTGGCGGGGAAAAAAAGGAAAAGTGAAGTTTTAATTAAAACCAAATTATTAGCAAACAAGTTTACAACAATATTTTTCAAATTCTGCTTTTAGATTCACCGTTTGTGGCAACACTAATCAACAACTTTCCAAGTTGCTTACTTTTTTCAGGTAGTGGAAATTTCTTATCTCTTAGCTATCAAATATATGAATGTCTATTACGCATATTAACCCTGCATTGTTTATCTAAATAGTAGCGGGGTATCCAGTGATATCAGATGAATTAAAAACAAGACCGAGCAAAAATCAAACAATTTTTAAAAGAAAAGCTAATTGTGAAACTGTTAAGTTTGTGGCAAAATATAAAAAAATGATTCCATATTTAGATATTAAAAGTATAAGTAAAGAATGCTCTCAATGTGGATCTTTGAGTTTTGAATCAGAATTAGACTGATGGGAAAGTGTCTGTTCTCATCATGAAAAGTTAAAGCCTCCAGCATAGACCCCTTCCCCCAAATTTTTAATAATAATAATGAAAATAAAAAACCTACACAACTAGGATTTTTGTTTTATATAAGACTTGATAAGACTATATAAGATTTTTATATCGAGACTTGAAAAAGATACACTTCACCATAAATGGAAATTCACAAAAGTTGGAAAAACTTCGAAAGACAATGATATCAACAGGAAGTAGAAACGAACGGTTAAATTCAATCATTAACAAGAACAAAAAAACAAGCAAAGTAGTATGCCAGGTGTTTAAATGCTCCGTTACATTTATGATGAAAGCCACACGCAGAAACAACTGTCTATGATCAACACAACACATTTAAGTCACCTGTGCTAACAACTAACTAATGGAAAGCGACTCAGCCTTGAATTAGATGAATTTGAGTATGCAGATGGCCACTTTGCAAACTCGCAGATGTGCACCCAACAGCGCATACAAGTTGAGCATTTCTGAAAATGGTAATGATTTGACATGACGGAGCAACCTTACTTTTATGTGATTACATTGCTCATAATGACGTAAATTCGAAACAAATAAGAATGCAGTTTTCAGAAAAGCACATGCTTTAAATGCTTAATCAGATATTGCATAGTTAGGCTTACGATATTGGAGATTTAATACTTAGTGAATGCCTTATGAAAATCAGTATCATACCTCAATCTTTAGTAATAATAAAGGGGCACATATGCGCATGTTTATGTTGACATTGTACAGAACAAACCATTTGACATACAGATAAAATTATTCGACAATAATATACCTTGAAAATTCAGAATGTGTACCACAGGATATTTCTTTATGAAATTTGAATTAGTTAAAAATGAAGAAACATTTCGAAGGTTCTTCGAATAAACTTTCAAAAATGTTATTGCAGAGTAATACTTTGTACAAAATTTAAATATTTCGAATACTATCATTTTAATGATATAAAGTTACTTGCCCAATATATTACCCCCCCCCCTCTTTAAATTTTGCTTTTTTTTTAAATTAAATATTTTTTGGGTCATTTTTAACAATGCATTTCATCATTGCATTCAATTTGAAAGCATTACTTTATCAAATATTTAATTGTTTGAATGTATTTTTTTCTTTCTTAAAAAATGAGATTCTTACTTCCGTTGTTTATATGAGAAATCAGAAAGTAAAATGAAAAAGATTATCCACTTACTTAGGTTTTTAATGCCGGTATGATGCCATTTTTTAGTTAAGTATATTAATATCCCATTTCAAAGTAGCATTAAAGCTATTTTGGGACAAGTAATTTTGAGCTGCAGTCATATGACGAAGATGACATTACAGTTGGCCAACTAATGGTAAAAAATTTGCTCCCAGGTTAATATGTACCGGATTTGTTTATACCGCGTTCCCTCGGTGGAATCTTATTTAGAACAATAAAGCATTATTCTTTTTAAAAAACAAAAGGAATTATGAGTTCAGTCTTAAGCAATGTTCGTATGCAAGTATTTTAAGACTGCGACTTATTAAATGTATTTTTTACTCTCACGAACAACTGTTGTAATTTCCTTTTTTTAATTTTCTAATTTATTCGGGCATAAAGAGTTGCGAATCGCTCTCCTATATCGTTTCTTAGGCGAAGGTAATGAAAAAACAAATTCTATACTAAATAGGATTTTTTTTTTTCACAGTAAAGCTTAGGGGTGCATTATGAAACCATATAAAGTGAAACATAGCTAATTCGATTGAATTTCCTACTTAGCATAATATTTGTTAGATTTATTTTTTATTAATTCCAAAAATTTTGAATACCAGATTTTTAACATGGAATCTTAAAAGACAGCAAGCTGTAAAGTTTGACAGAATGGTAGTGGATGGATATATAAATGCTAAATCTACAGGTAGGTAAATTAATCATATTACGATATCAATATGATTAAAATTGTATTAAAAGTTGAATAACAATAAGAAGATACTCGGAATTTTTCTCAAGTAACACAGCAGATTGAAAAAAAAAATAATCGTGGCAAGCTGGATGGCAAAGGCAGATTCCTTTACATCAGAGTTACAATCCGGAGCATAAATTGTTGACATTATAAACAGTCAAAATTAGGGCGAGAAAATCACTTTTCAGTCTCTAATTTCTAAAATAATACAGTTACAGAAAAGCTTTAAATACTAAAGTGGTTTGCCTTAATAAGGCACTAATTTGATTTATTGTTCTATCCTCAATATTAAGAAAGTTATAGTGAAATGAAAATTTCAGCCACCCACCATTTTCACCAGCTTTCAGTTAGATGGGCCTTTACGAAGTCGTCCGAAATTCTTACATTTCTAAAAACACAATCTAAGACAATTAAAATACATGTAAATTGCTCTAGTTATCCTGCACACAAAATGACATAGACAAAGCGTTATATTTAAAAATAACAAATATTGTTTAAGAATAGTATGAAAAAATTCTGCTAAGTACCTTTCACTTCAAAGACACAAAAAGAAAACGCATGGTACTTGTTTCAGGTAGAAACGAAACCACCTGCCCATTTCTATTCACGCTGAAAACATCAGAAAACACCGCAGATGGAAAATCGAAATAATTAGCACAAAAACCGGTTATGTAATAAAAGGGTGATAATCCAAAATATTTCTTACATATTACAAGGAAAATCTATATTTTAAAAGACTTCTTAGTACATCTTACAATAGCAGAAGTTTTATTAAAGCAGGCTGAGATAAAAATTTCTTATATTTCTGATTTTCACCATATTTTTATCTGCATAATTAAATTATTTATAATTTCTTGCAGAATTTTTATAGCAATTACAGCTTTATATTATCAGCAAGAAGAGAACAAAAAATATTTTTTTAAATGCAAATCAATTAAGATTTGAATATATAAATAATGGTAAATAATTATAAACAAAGGTATTTACAATTTGTTTTAGTATAGGCAATTCTTCAAAGATCCTATTGCACTAATGGATGATACGCGAGCGGATGTGTGCATTTCCGGAATTAACTTTACTGTTAAAAGTCAACATCTTTAATCTTTTCTTGGACCCCTACTTTGTCGAATTAAACCCATCCGAACTCATGCACAAAGGCATGGAGGCTTTAGAATCCGATGTCACACAAAATAATTAAATGTTACATCTAATTCATTAAATAATTAAACGTATTTCACATTTCAGCGTAGTTAACAGCAGTGCAATATAGCCATTTGCATATATTCTTAACACAATTAATTTACTTCATTTAACAGATACAATCATTTTTTACAGCGAAGCACAAGTTTAGAAGACTATTTTAGAACAAAAAAAAAAAAAAAAAAAAAAAAAAAACATTTAAAACTCTTAAGAAGAAAATAATTAAAAAGAAAGCAAAATTATTTATTAAATGTTCATAAAAGATTAAATTAATATAATCTATATATATAAAAGAGCAGAAAAACTATGCATGCTGCCTTTAATAGAAAGAAAATAATTACTACTTACAAAAATTCTAAGCAACATATTTAAATGAGATTCATTATATTGCTTAGCCACACGTTGCAAGATTTTTCAACGTGATAAATAATCAACTCGTTGAAAATTAATTGAAAGAATAGAGGAAATGATTGCAACGATGCAAACAATAATTATTACAGAATAAGGCAATAATTTGGATACCAGAATACGCAAGAAATTACAGGAAGGCAGAGAGAGCATTGGCACTGGCAACCGCTACTTAAATTAGAAACTTACGACAGATAACAAACGATGCGAACGAACAGCTTTGGATAAATAAAATTGCTTAAAGATCGGCACAAATGACAATCAAAATCAATCCATTACTAATGTGAAGTAGTTCATCCGTAAACATAACGACTTGCACTCACTTAGTTTCGACACTTACTTTTGAAAGTAAAAGATGGTGAAATAAAAAAAAAATAAAATAAAATAAACAAGCAAAAATAGTTTCCCATAGGAAACAGCAACTCTTTAACTTCGCTAAAACCTCCTCCTATATCCCAAACCTGTAATAAAGTTTTCTACATCGAAAGAGACACCGCAATAAGAAAATGTTAGAAAAGCAGCATGCATTAAATGCGGCCAGGAGCGCTTTAAAAGCAATTTTACGCCTCAGTTACTTTGCGGGAGTTAAAAATCGTCCAACCTGAAATGAGCATTTCCACTCACCTGAATGTAGATACATGGTGTCGGTGTTGTAACAAAAAATTGTTTCCAGGTTCTTGGTCAATTCCTTTCAAAATAAAATCGCACGTGGAAAGGTAATCCAATGATCAAATAACTGGTAAATATATCCACAAGTTAGACAGCATGTAGTTAATTGTAAATCACATTCCGTAAGGGTCAATTCATCAGTCGCATTACAGGAGGAAAGTATTAAACAACATTAAAAATGAAGCAGAAACACACTTGTCTATTAAGACGATAACCAATTTGAAACGTCTTGGAAATAATATGTAACAATATGAGCAAAGATAGGTCATAACCATTTGATGATAATTTCAACCACATGAGCAAATTATCACGGCTAGTTTTAGTTAAATTAGGTTCATTTGATTAATTCATTCCAAATGATTAATGGTTCAACAGTTGACAGAACAGGATCTAATCTTGAAAATGAATAGCCAAGCACACCGTTCTAAATCAGCGGAACAACGCAAGGTTCATTCGATCACGGTCCGGCCACCGGTTCTACACAAAATAAAACAACTCTTTCCTTATTGCAGGTGATGGTTCATTAATCTATTCTCGACCTCACAACAGCATCCGGGCATTCTCACCCGATAACAATGCACAAAAACAATAACGAACGACCAGAACATAGACCAGCAGCGCGACAAAAACGGCACGTTCCGTCATCTCTTGCAGAGAAACTGCTTTTGAAACTTCCCAGCAGGTCCATACGTCTGTCTGCATTGCTGGGCTCCGTTCGACAGCTGGTAGGTCTTGGTTTGCGAGGAAAGGGGGGGGGATAGTAAAGATCAGATGCAGGGGGAGGGCAGGTAACGACCCCACGAGAGACTTCCCCAAGAGACGAATTTCATTCATTCTTGATGGTTTTCTTTTTTTATTTCTTCCATTACTTTTTCCCTCCTCTTCTCTTTTCCATCCGCAAGCAAGCTCAGGGGTCGTGAAAGGTATATGTTACAGGAAACGCTTAACCTCGTCACCGCCACTGCTGGTTCGATAAAACCAGCTGTCGAGGAACTTCCACCGGAACGTTTTGGATCAACGTAAACAGTGCACCGACTCGGATGGTGTGAAGGAATATACAGCATCTGCGGTGACTTGTGGAGAGAATCCCCTATTCCGCCCCCTCAGTAGAATTGGGACTCTCGAATAATTTTGAAATAACACACATGTTGGTAAACAAACTGTACAGAAGTGATTTTTTTTTTCTTTGACGTAAATGAGGATCATATTTGACGAAGATCCAGACCACACCGTATGATTTAATTTATCACACCATAGATCTTACACAGTAAATTCTGTATTGAAAGAATGTGGAACAGCCGATTCACTTAATTTTTATCATCCAGGAAATTTTACAATGGATAAATATAGAAAAGTGAAAAAATTGTTTTTAATCGTGTAAGGATATTTCACCAATACTGATTAGAGCTGCTTTCTTTCATTGATTTCAAGAATTACAAAATTAAATAATTGGTTGATAAAATTAATTTGATTGAGGCCTTTACAAAATTAATTTACAAATGCTTATCCTAATAAGATCCATGTGCCAACACTTATTGAGAACACATAAATTCTCAATACATGTTTCACCAGAAGAAATTTCATAAATATTTCAATTTCGTTATCTCAAACTACAAAGATATGACTAAATTTAATGGATTAACAAATCAAATTAATTTTTTCTAATAAGTGATATGAATTGCTATTTTTAAATCAATCGAAAACAAAATATTTTAATGCATCATAACGAGAGATAAAAGCCCTTATAATGGTTTTGAAATGCGCTTTTAACAATTTTTTTTAGTATAAATAAAGATATATAAAAATCTGGAGTGTTTTATTATTTAAAAGATAAATACATTCGACAGCATCACATAGCCTTTTTTTCTAAATTTTATAGTAATTAAAAATGATTTTTAATTTGAACATTCATAAAAGCACAATAAAAAACTATAACATTTTCAGTAGGTGAAAATGTAACACGCAGAGATAAGTAAAAAAGAATGTGAAAGGGGAAAAAAAAAGGTTTTTGTAATAATTTCAAATTATTAAAGACCATGGAAAACGCTTTTATGAGCAAATATTGATAAAAAATATTAAAATTATGAAATTAACAAATATTTACAACTCAAAACTGTAAATTATTTTTAAGGTGGGTTCACAAGAGGCTAATTATTGTGCGCAATAGATCACGCCTACTTCCGGAAAATCATATGATCACAACGGGGTAATGGCAAATAGTTGTCCCAACGGTTGTATGACTCTTTCGTACGAGTCATTTGCGTACGAGTCATAAAACTGTCAATCAATGGTCCCGTTTACAATGGGATTGTGTTACTGTAAAGGATGAGTTTTTGAAGAGGCTGCAACATTTTAAACGTTATCTGAAAGTGTCAGATTTGGCGAGAGTTAACATACTTAACAAAATTTCGAATACTTAATGTTGTTTAATACCATTTCATGCGATATTTTCCTCTTGGTTTTTTATGAAGCATGAATTGCTTTTCAAGGAGTTTATTCAAAAAATATAAAAATTAATGACCAATGATATTTTTTTCATATAAATACTATATCGACTTTGGAACAATAATCTAGATTTTGGTAAATGAATTATTTTACATGAATATAACGATTTGCATTAAACAAAAGAATTTTGGTTTCATTAGTTTTTATTTTATTTCTTCTTGATTCGTTTGTTTAATTTAGTAAGTTCGAACACTGAAATGTATGTTACTTAAATATAGGAACTTAAAAAAAATTATTGTTTCTTAAGTATGGAGTACAATTAAATGGTGTTAAAAGCATTGAAATTATTTGTAAGATGGGAATAGTTATAAAAAAAAATCTTGAAATGACGAAAGCAGTAAGAAAAGATTCCAACTACGAATGTTAATTTTCCGTGCTATATATTTCTTTTACAAATTTAAACTTTTCTGTTTATCATTGTAGATTTAATTTCAATGCTGTTACATTTAAATGAAAAATCTGCTCAGATAAAGATAAATTATTTGTTCATTATACGACTGTGAATTTTATTTATGAAATATTGTTATTACACGGTGCATAAAATAAATAGCTTACTAAATCAGAAGTATATTAATATTTTGCCAACTGATCCTTTTTATCTGCGAAAATTTGTAGGTGATATTAGCTGAATTCAAATTTAATTTTCTTCTAGTGACACTATTTATTAAACCCTAATTACAAATCTATTGATAAAATATAAAACAGAATTAAAAAAATATTTACATTAATGTACGTAGTAATAAATTTACATTAATATATGCAGTATATGTTCTTCAGAAACTTCAATTTTTTTTATAGATCGTTCCTGTATGTAAAATAAGCCATTAACAATAGTATTAAATGAAGCTCTGGTAATTTACCCTTGAACAATATAAACCTACACCATTATTGAAATTTTTACTGATTATCTATGCGTTTTTTAACCATATTTTAAGCAGTGTAATTATTTCTAATTTCAGAAGAATTCATGGCCATTTTAAACCTTCCAGGGATCCTGTGATAATGCAAATCTCGAAACAACCTTTTCCCTCCAAATTTTTTACTATGTATTATGTATTTGATTCCCAGACGTTCAAAAGCTTTGAACAGATTTAATTTCAAATAGTAGGAAAGTTATCAATTGTTAAATTCTTTATTGACTTATGTACTATTAATCGTTTGAAATGTACATTTAAACGATCAGCTTCTCTTAAAACAATTAGAATCGTTTGTGATGGTAATAATTGAGTTTAGGCGTAATTTTTTCGAATGGAATTTCTGTTTTACATTTTCTTTTAAAATTTATTGATACTTATTTGAGAACTATATTTAGCATACTTAGACTGTGAATGAATAATTCAGAGAATTCAAGCGTAGTAATGCAAGCGTTCTTGATGTATTTCGTCGTATACTTTAAATTTACCACCTTTGTCGTCCAGTTATCTATCTGTCTGTCCGTCTTATATATATATATATATATATAT
>JAPMOQ010005854.1:1762861-1784581 GCA_026543055.1 Argiope trifasciata
TGTTATCTGGCTACCAACCCTAATATCGCGAATTCGATCTTCGCTTATCCCCTATAGCTATAATATCCTACATATATTAAACTAAATCATAAACTGATTTATTGAATGAGTTACATAGATATTGTAAAAGATAATAGAAATATCTTTCTTGTATTTAATTTTTTTAGATATTATTATATTTCTTATTTATTTCATTTCACACAAACATGTTCTGATAATTACATTTTTATGTTTAATTTGTAATAATAGTTTATTTTTTTAAAATTTAACCTTGGTCAATATGATGACAACATGTTGATAAAAGCTAATTTTTTATTGTTGGCGCGTAACCTGCTCATGCAGGTTAAATCTTATTTTGTGCGAAATAAATTGCGGAAAAATGTGATTAAATTGTTTTTTTTAATTCATTAATAATAGAAATATAATTTATAGGATGAAGCATAAGTGTCATTTGAAAAGTTTATTTTTGAACTTGAGTATGATTAAAATTAATTATGTGCTGTTATATTTTCAGACTCTATAACGGGGAAATGTCAAAATATCTCTTAATTTTTGATTAATTAAAATTCTAATAAAAAGTATCAAAAAAAAAAAAAGAATCGAACCGAGGTGCATTTTCCCAATTTCCAAAGTAAGCATATGTCATATTTGGATGCTGTAGGTCAAACGATCTGACCTGTAGATCACTAACACACACATTGAGTTTTACTATTAAGTTTAAAATTCATAAGAGTATTAAGCGTTTTATGTATGATATTTGAGGAAAAAATTGGGAAAAAAATTCTATGGGTGAAAGTGTATTCTTTCAATACATGTTGGGCAGACTATAATATTTAATAAAACGTCTTTTAAAAGATATTAATATAAAATTATGTGAGTGATTAGTGCTCTTTTCTTTGTGTCGACAACTAGATCATATTTTCGAATTTTTCAGTTGAGAAAGTGCATATCATTTTATGGGGAAGGTTTGGGGGAAGGGCTGGAAGTTTTCAGAATGCATAAAAATCTTTAGTTGTACATGGATTCATATCTGTATCTATACAAAAAAGCCTGCTTTAAATAAGTGGCATTTTTAGTCAACGATAGTTGAAGTGGGTATTGCATAGAAAGTTCAGAATGCTCACTTCGCAGTTATACCTGCTTGTACTCGTCAGAAGACACCATTGTAAAATTCGCCAAGGAATTCAAAACTATTTTAATAATTTATATTGATTTAATATCGATTTCTGATGCTTGAATGTTAATAGCTTTGAAATATTTTATTTATAAATTCATGACTATTTAATTCATCATAATGACTGCGCCTCTAATGTATCAATTTGAATTGCAACTACAATTAATATTTGTAAAGAGTTAGTCTTTTGTAGCTGAACATCTATCCTTCAATTAATCTTCATTTTCTGCAAGCCTTTCACATTTTTTTTCTTCTTTTTAATTTAAAAATTTAATTATATTCTTATTTTAAGTTATTGAGATTCTTATGCAATTACAAACCAATCATTTTGATAAGCACATTTTCTTACTGATCAGAATTTCAGAATGGAATTCCCAACTACTGGAACTACTCTGTAAAACTTCATTGTTAATAGAAATAATCAGTAGCTCTGAATTCCTTCCACAAAAATGATATGAAATAACTCCTGGTGCTTTAATAACAACAACAACAAAAAGGTTATTTGGTGAAAATTTTGTTCCCGTCAAATCAAGTAATTCATGCCAGTGGAGGGGAAAAAAAAGAAAAAAAAAACATATTGCCACTCAGAATTGTTTTTTTCTTTCTAATTAATTATTTAATCTGCAATTTTAATACCAATAAAAATGTATAAAATTGGTATGCCAATTGTTTAGGGAGAATCATGTTGGATATGCTTCTCAAACCAGAGACAAAATAGAAGTGATCTGATTAATTGTTGGTAATTCGTCAGTATTGTACTGACTATTATATTAGATATGATAGACGTTAAGTTTTTATTAGCATTGAAATGCACGTAATATTGATTATATAAAAGATTAACTAGGGTATTAATTTTCTGGTCCTGGACTATCCTAATAATAACTTTTATGTTTTATTGATTTTTAAAAATATATTTTAAATGGTACCTTTTTTCTTTATAAATAATATTAGTTTGATTTTGCGGATAAGTTTGTATGAAACTGTTAGTACACATTTAAAATCATAGATGGCGCCGCATCGAATTTGTTGTACTACCCTTAATGTTGAAACCGTTTGCTTTTTTCGATGAAGGTCAATTAAGAAAATTAAGATGACAAATAATTATTGTACTTGAAGTCTGACGTAAAATTTATTTTAAATAGTCCTCAAAAGCTCTTATAAAATAAATTTCAAAAATCATTAATTAATATTAAACAACATGCATCTTGGATAGTCCTTCGTTGGAAATGATTAAATTTAAAAACATTGATAAAATCGAACATAATGATTAGTTTAAGGATTATTTATAGGGTTTATAATAGATGCCTTATTTATGTTAAAGTTTCGGTTGCCCAACCACAGAAGAGAAATAAAGCGTTTATAAAATTAGAATCGGACTAAGCAAAATAAAATCAGATTTTCCAACATTTGACTGATGTACGTGATTTACAATTGGGTTGTTGCATTAAAAAGGGTTGTAAATTAATATAAATATTAGTTTTTCTTTATTACAACATCGAAAATGAAATTCAATTTGTGTCGATCTGTATTCAATCAATTTCTATATTTGAAATTCAAAATTGTACAAAAATCATTTTTATAATTTTTCATTTCGTTGTTTCTCAATGTAAGTTTGTGAGTGAATATTCGATGCATTATCCTGTATTTTTAGCCAAAATTTGTAGACTATATTTTAATGTAGTATTTTTTATTGTTTATTTTTATTTCAAAAGAGATTGAATTCAATAAATGATTTACAAGTCTTCTATACAACATGATTTTTATAGAATGTTTTACTACAAAGTATTAATTAGGAAAACTTTATTTTTGGTAGTTCTACTTCAAATTTTAAATTGATTTGAAAAACAACGAAAATATTTATCGGTAAAAATAATTCCTGGATTTAACGATTTTTTTTCTTTTATTTATTTCTAACAATTCCTTCATGAGTTACTTGGTTTTAAAAATGTAATATATAATTTTTTTGTATGGCAATGCAAAACAATACGTGTTTTATATTTAAATCAGATTAAAATTTTAAAATCAGATTAAAATGAATATCGACATATTTAGATTTTAAAAAAATTCTTCTATTGAGAATGTTATATTGTACTCAAATGCAATAGGAATTGGTTATGAATATTTTATCCATCAAAATCAGTAATTACATTTCAATGCCTTTTGATTTTCAAACATATTTAATATGCATTTACACTAATTATATTTTAATTTCCAAGCATTTATCTACGTTAATACTTATTTTATATGAAATGTATATTTTAATGTTATTTATTAACTATGTGTCATTTATTTTCAGCAAGAAAATTCTGTGTCTGTTCTTCAGCCAGGTGAAAATGATCTCCATATAGATGAGTCAAGTAAGTGCTTTTAAATTATATTAACCATTTAGTTTGCTTGTCTGCTCATTGAATAATTGAATTTCCAAACTTATAAGCTAAAAATTAAACCATTTTTAGACGTTTTAAATCGGTTAAAAAAAGTGTATGATCCTTCAAGCATTTCTATGGATATATCTTTTTCAGTTGGAACAAAACGTTAACGAACTCCTGAAATCAATGTTTTATTTTTTTAGACAATGATGAAAGTTCGTGAAATGCTAAATATGTAGTTTTATTTAAATTCTTTTTTAATTTAAATCAGATCTGTAGATTTTATCACAGTTTATTTATAATAGTATGTACATATTATTTATTAGTTTATTCCATATTTATGTATGAAAAATTTTAAATTTAAAAACGACATGATTAACAAATACATTTTTTAAATTAAACACGCCAGAAATATATTTGATTTGAAAAAAAAATGTATGCATATGTCGCTTGTTTATTGGCCATAAATTTTTTAAGTAAAATAATTGTTTAAATAACTATTAAATTAAGTAATTATTAAGTAATTTTTACAATTGAAGAGGACTTTATAAATACTTTCATTTCACCTTTATAGACTTTTTTTCCTTTTTGCTAAAATGCTACCGATGGTTATGAAACATTTAGGTGTGGATCTAAGGTAGTATTATAAAAAAAAAACCTTACATTCTTTTTTTTTTTTTCATCTGAAGGTGTTTGCGTTTTTATGAAATCTTTAAACAAAATATATTATTCTGAGTATTATATCTGATTTACAAAACCGTAGTTACTCTCATTTAACTATAACGGATAACTTTGAATTATTCCATTAATTGAGTATAAGAATCATTTTAGTGAAGGTGCAACAGATGGCAGCACCACCCACAGACCGTAAGCTGGAAAAATTGAATCTTGTCTTTTTAACTTGGGAAGTGTTTATTATTGAGAAAATTGTAAATTTGCATTTTTTCGACGTTTAATAAAAGTCTGTTTAAATTTTATTTTTGTGTCGAAAGCTCCTTTTTCTCAAGTTTATGAAAAAAGACATTGATTTTTTCGGATTTAAAACTAATATTCGACAACAGACTTATTACTAATTTTTAATCCCCTTGACCCTTTTTTATTTCCTCTATGTATTTCTCTGAAGATTATAAGTAATTTAGGCTTACATTTGTTATCCCTCAATTAAACATATTTTAACGAAGCAAAGTATTATATCACTCACATAAAATAAAATTAAGTATAATAATTGCTCTACTGCTCATATATATATATATATATATATATATATATATATATATATTTAGTACCACGAGACGATATATCGTTGCATTAGCTATGGCACCTTATCTTTCAAAAAAATATTAAAATAAAGTGGCATTAAAATATTTTTCCATTGTTTTATAATATGTTCCTTTCCGAATTTTAAACCTAACGTAAGTATATTTTTGGGTCACCCCAGGAAGGATGAATGTAAATCTAAATTCAATCAAAATTGTTACTTTCAATGCTAGACAGTAACATTTTTCAGCAATTTAATACTGTCAAATTGCTGATGAGTTGTTTATTTAATACTATTAAAGAAGCAATCTTTTAATAATGCTTATTTAATACTATTAAATACGCAAGATTTCAAATCAGTTTCCTGTGTCTATTTCCAATGATTGCCTTGTCGCTAACTCATTAATTTAATTCAAAATATATGCATTATTTTTTTCTGAAAAATTATCTAAATCTGAAAACAAAAATATTATCCGGAAAAAATTGTCTGTTTCAATACTTTGTTCATAAAAATAAACAAAAAGTAAGGGAACTGTTTAAATAATATGCTATAAGCAAAGAATCTTTGTGATTATTATCTGTATGATTAAAAAGAACAATTCTGATGGAGTGACAATATTATTGTGGGAGTGGACAGGACAACAACAATAACAAATATTGAAAAAGTAGTAATTTCTTTTTTTTTCTACTAAGGGAGATCTTTCATTTTTGTAACGCATAATGCATGTTTTCTATTCCCCTACTCTGTTTATACGTCATTTGCGCATGTGTACTGAAAGAGTTTCTTGCTGTCTTTAGTGAAACCGCTGCTAGCACTCTTAGGATTTAAAATTTCAAGGAAGGATTAAAAAAAAAATGATAACTGCCATTACAGTTTGTAATTAAAGAAATATTACTTTACTTTGATTAGAAAATCGTATTCTTAGTAAAGAATTGTTGACAACCTTTGCAAGAAAAAGAACAAGTAATTTTTAATATAATTGGAGAGGATACTGCGTCTATGTATTCGCAATGAAAGCCAAATATGATAATTTAATTGTATAGAGCTTAGCAATATATATTTGATGATGATTTTAAAGAAAAAGAAAAGGTTACGAGTTTTTATGCGATTAGGAAGCAGTATTTTTTAAAGGGAATGAGTTTCGTGTTGTGCCAATATAAGTTTAGAATCCATATCAACCCTTCAGGAGAGGGAAATGGTATGAAGTTATAACATAATATTTAAATTTGCTATATTTTTACAATATTTTGTTATAACATATTTACATTTTTCATGCGTTCTGAGGACATTTGAATGGATTCCGTTCATTTTCAATGTTTTGATAACTTATATATCCACTCCTGGTTTAATCGTATTGCACTTTACTTTTTCATAAAATATGAGTGAAGTTATATCAACAATGGAAGCAGGCAAACAAGCGCCAAAGTTTAAACAGTCTTATTTATTACAATATCTCCACTTCAAAATTTTCTCCCTTTTTTGTCAATACATTCTGAGAAGCGATGGTTAGTTGCCAACTCGGTAAAACTTATCCTAACAAATCTTTTAGTCGCAATGTCATAGTTATTCTCACATATATGGGGTTACTTTAAAAAAAAAATATTTCTAGAAGTTTCTATTTTTTGCCTTTTTATTTTAAATGAGTAATATTTTCGATGCATTATTGATTAACTCTAAAATGGATCAAAAAGAATTATATTTTTATTTTAGGTAAAGGAATTAATGAACTGTTTCGTTTTTGTTTTTTTAAAAGTAAGTGCAGTTAATGAATTCTTAGTTTTTGTATGCGCGATTGATTCTTTCCGACAATTCTAGTTTTACATAAGTAATATTATTGACTAATTATTCGATTTACTCTAAAATTGAAAAAATAATAATAATTTTGTTTTACATTAAATAAAAAAAATTTTCTACTGTTTCGGGTTTTTTTAAATGTGCAGTTAATGAATTCTCATTGCTTAAATTGCCCGATCAATTCTTCCCTATTCCATTCATTAAAAAAATTTTCATCGTTTATGTTTCTAATTCCATTTAATTCTTTTTTTTAAAAAAAGAATTCCTTTCCGGTTTTTATAAACAGTGGCGTTTCTTCGAAGATTGATGGAATTCTATCAAATTCTATTTTCAAAATAAAATCCAAACAAAACATATTTATCCGAATGTTGACCTTTTTTTAATAAAAAATAGGGATTTGGGTGGGTCCAAATGATCGTTTTTTGAATAGAGGGGAGCAGAAGCTAAAAGCGGATGTGGATATTTTTCTTTTAAGAGCATGCCATATAAAATGTGTAATAATATGTCTCTTGAAAGCCATTGTTTATAAGAGTAGTTTCGGATGGAGGGAATGCGCGATTTTAGTTATTATACCCGTTGCTGGTTATCCCAATCACGGTGAAATGTTTTTAAAACTCTTTTTGTTTTTCATTTCATAGTTTGCTCGGAATTTCGTATTGACCAAACATCTTTAATGCGTTTTTTGTTTTGGAAAACTAGTAAATTTGATGCCTTTTATAGAAGCACTATTTATTTATTTATTATTTTTTGAACTGGTCTTATTAGACTGTGGAGCGTAGATACTGTATTCTGTTTATTTTTTGTTACACAGTGCATTTTCTTGATAATACGGGGTGAACAATACTGCATTTCTTGTAATTGCAGTGGCATGCTTTCACATTAAACTAGAAAAAGAAAATCCTAATATGTGAGTGACTTTTAAAATAGCAGGGGGATTCAAAAGAGCTTGGATAAACAAACGAACAAACAAGATTATGAGTCCGACATGGTGAAACACAACACTTTCGATTTTTTTCCAATAGTTGATGAGATCACAAAAAGAGTTGGTTAAAGCGATTTTATGTGTAACAAATAAAGAGAATGTGCAGCAAATAAAGTGCGCAGCACAGGGAAAACAATTTCAGAACAATTCATTTACATGAACATCATTACACTCTTATACACTCATCATTACTGTAAAATAACAGATACTAGAGTGAATTGAACTTAGTAGCAATAGCAGACTTTTAGAATACATAAGGTGCATGTACACACTAGAAGATTTTTTTTTAAATTGTAACTTTAAAAATCCAATTTTTTTCTCAGTAGGTCATTAATATATGTTTAAATTCATATCAGTGAGGAAAAATCATATTATACTTATTATTAATTAATGTTTAATGAGTTAATTTACATATTTTTCGAAATATGATATCTTAAATTCTAACTGCTTACAGACATTCAATTCCAGTTGGAAATTATGCCTAATATTAGTCTTCATGTTGTCTGCCTCAATCAAGTTATAAAAATATATAGTTTTTGTTTTAAACAATTTTTTTTTAAATCTACGATAAATATAAAAAGCGAGATTTTTTTCTGGATTTTTAACTTTTAAATAGTCATTAAAAATTTATTTCTATAAATATAGCTTTGATTAAGACACAAAACATCCACTGTTTCATATAGCTTATTTTGATATACAAGTAATTGTATTTGGTTAATTTTTTGTTAAGTTATATTTGTTTGAATGAAGCAACATAGTGTAAAAATTTCATTCTTCATAAAATGAGTTAAATAAAACAACAACCCGAAACTAGAGTTTTTAATGAAAGTAACTCAAAAAAAGTCATTATAACTCGAGAAATATTCTGAATTTTGACCACTTCTTGGTATCGTTTGAAAGCTAAAGGATCAGAGAACTTTTTGAAGCAACAACAACAACAACAACAACAACAACACACACACACACACACACACACACACACACACACACACACACACACACACACACACACACACACACACACACACACACACACACATTTAACGTCCGAAGTGATAAACGGCTTGCATTCTATATCTAGATATTTGTGTTGTATTTATGGATCATTCACGTTCGCGCTGTGATACCCTTGTGGTTAGAAAATTGCTTGTTTGTGTTTAAATACACCAGTTTCTACCCTTAAAAGTTGTCCAAAAAAGCACACTGTATGAAATTTGTAAAAAATTTGTCCTCCTCCCTTTTTAAAGGAAGTTTGATCACATGCCTTAATATTTGTCTTTAAAACACTACTTTTAAAGTATGCGTGTCGTTTTATTATTATTGGTTTGTGATTTTTTAAAAATTCGAAACACTTAGAAAACCAATATTTATTAATAATCAATAGAATTTAACCAACAATTTTGGCCTCTTTGCACTTTAGTGTGCATAAATTATATTGCATTAGTTACTTTAGCGAAGTGATATTGATCAATTTAATGTTTAAAAAAGAAAACGGAATTTTAATGATGTATATATAAAATTATTATTTAATCGAACAATTATTTTGTAACAGTTTTGTTTATTTTATGGTTTATGACAATGATTATCCTTTTTTATTTAATAAAAATAGTCTTTATTTAACAAAAATTTAATAAACCCTCAATGTAATTTTTTTTTCTCTGTAAGTAAATTTGTGTTTGTTAATCAAACACAGTTAATACTAAAAGAGAGTCTTTTTTTGAGGGTTAGTTGTATGTTTTGTCTCGAAAATGCACTATTCCTAATTTGTGGTGGCTCTCCACTGCTGAACAAATTTTGTGTAAACATTTATAAGCGGGCAGAAATGAGTCTTGATCACTCTCGCTTTCACCAGCACTGCAGCTATGTCGTGCAGAAATATCTATTTTGCTCATTATCTCAATGTTTAAAGTTTTAATTAAATGCTAATAATTTATTTCATATATATTTAATTTTTTAAATAGTCGTTTGGTATTTTATTGTAAATAATTAATCTAATTAATATTTTTAAAATTTCTTTCATTAATATTTTAAAAAGTGTTGGCAACATTATTCTTATTCTTATTGTATATATATATATTTCAATTCCGTAAGTTAAAGAAGTTATTTTTTGGCTACGAAAGTCTACGTTTATTTCTTCCCAACCTTCTTCTGGTAACTCTCATATTTATTTTACCTTCATATAATTGGCCCGTCCCCACGTGAGATGGAACTTAAAGTAATTGTGGTAATGTCTAAGATAAATTAGCCAATGCCTATGATGTGTGAGAGGGGGGGAGTTGCTGGAAAGCGCCTAGGCTCAAAGCCTTTTATCTTTCGTTCAGCTAAAATGATGAGTGAGTGACCGTGGCCTCCGAGAGAGATATCTCTCTCGGAGGCCACGGAGTGACAGACAAATTTAGGTTGAGCCTGACTATTGAACATAAATTACATTCTATTAACAGATATATTCTGTTAGTCTTTAGTGTATTAACAGATATTTCGTTAATAATTTATGGGTGAAGGAAGAAGGGAAGAGAGAGAGAGGGGAATACAAACAAAAAAATTATAAAAAAAAAGGTGAATTACAATAATTATTCATTGGCTAACAGCAGGTAAACTATATCATATCAACGTGGGATAAATAAGCCCGCATGACAAATTCAAATAACATTAAATGTACGACGTTTGTAAATAGTCAAATGTGGTGTGATTAATGCAGTAGTGCTGTATTAATTAAGTAGTGCTGATTAATTCAATGAATCAAAAAGAAGATAAGATTTTGATCTTTTTATTGTAATTGTAATTTAAATGTAATATTTTGTAACAATTTTTTTTGTTTTGACGATTATTATTTATTTTTTAATTAAGTGAATTAATAAATGCTATTTTTTTAAAAAATATTTAATATAATAGATGCAAATACAAAGAAATTCGCTGACTTTCTTGAAGCGCTCTGAAAATATTAGAAATAACTGAGCTGCTATATAAATTATGTTTAATTAAGGGAGCATACGCTGTTGTTTATATATTAGCATCAGAACAATTAATGCTATAGAAATTCCCATTTTGAGGTGTCAAAAAATCCGTGATTACGAATGCCTTCTAATTATGCTATTCTTATAGTCCGCATTTCTTTAAAATGTGTACAGTTATTTAAAAAAATATTTTTACTATTATTAAAACATTTCTTTTTATCTTATGTTTATGGTTATTGACCAATGATACGCAAGCAGTGTGTTGCGAGAAAGTTTTTGGGGTTCGCTAAATTCAATATATCTATAGGGAGTCTATAGGGAAAGGGTATAAACATTTTAACGTTAAGCGGTATAAAATTGCAGCTTTTAAGAATAAGCTTATATTTTGCCAAGGGGAATTGAATGAAAACAACACAGACATGTTCCTTTGCTTTTCAGAATTTACTAAGGAAAATGATATAGATTCATTGTTATTTAAAAACGTTTCCCATCAATTGATAAAATTGGTTGAAAACTTTACAAAAAGGTGCAAAAAACTAGAAAAGGAATTAGGTTGGATCCGTGATCCATTTTCGTTTGACATAATTAATTCCAATATTCTTTTAAATGAAAAATAACAGTTAATTGATGTTTCAAGCGAGAAACCCTGCATATTAAATTTAACTCCCTTGCTAATAGATAAGCCTGCGTATTTGCGCAAGTAGAACCAGGGAAGGCCATGAATGGCGCAATGAAAAAGAAACTATGAACACCCTAATACAAAATGCTGTATATTAAATCCGTTCACTGGAAAGTTAGTTGGAGGGAGTACTTTTACTTGTTGAAAAACTTAAATGCCATGATCTCAGAGGGCCTATTCCTCCACCACTTCCATTCTATTAGTATTTTCAAGAAATTCAGATTTTCTCTAGGAAAATTAAAAAAAAAAAATGTCATATTGTCTGTATAGGTGAAGAAGTCGAAGATAAAACACTCGTTGTTTCTGAGGAGTAGACACTAAAATGCTGTTGCCGTCCATGAAATCAACAATCCATGTTGAAAAAGAAAAATCCGACGACGTTTCTGCATGTCTTAGGATGTTAAATTAATAAGCCTTTTAAATTTATAGTTTCATAAAATATTATATTGAAAATACATTGTGACCAGATAAATAAATCTGCTGTCATTATAATAAATTAGGCTGATATAAGTGGGCGAAAGCTTTACTCGGATTATCAACTTGAATATTTATACTGTTAAATAATTAAGTGCATCTTAAATCGTTCTTTTAACTCTTACAAACCATCGGCTAAAATCTGCCGCTACTCTTTAATATATCTCTGCCGACAGCTATCATCCTCGCTAAAAGCAAATATTTAATCTGACGCAACGGCTGGCGAAGTTCGGAGCGTGCATACGTCATTGCCAACTTTTTTAAGGGAGGAAAAGTGTTAATCTGATGGCTGTGTGTGGGAACCCCAGCGCATAGATGCGACCCCCTGATCTTCAGTGGTCGCGTTTTTTTTGTTTTTCTCCCCAAACTGATAACCTTCCGTTTCTTCCATTGCCTGCGATAACCGAACTCGTTTTGGGAATGGGAACTGACACACCTGCTCTTCGCGCGTGAGTGCTGCCGTTTTCGATGACTGCGCGCGCACCTACCACTGTCACCGCTCGACTTCACGCACGCTTGTGCGTCCCCCCCCCCCTCCATCGCGGCTTCATTAAAGTAAGTCCATTGATTGCTCCTTTTCGGCGACATCTCGTGCCAGCGGTTTTGGTGCGGTTGGCGGTAGAAAGACACCTATCTCGCCAATTCGCCAAATTTTTTTTTCGCATTTTTTTTACAGTACCAATGTTTAGTTGTACAATGTTGCATGTAACAATCTATGGTTCAGTTAGACAACTTATGAAAGGGGAAAAAAATCTATTGTTGATTCCATAGATTTTAGTAAGAATACAGTCTCCCCCTCAAATAATAATAATAATAATAATAATTTTTACCAATAATAAATACAAATCAAATATATAAATATATGTGCTTAAAAAAAACCTTTCTTATATACGGAGTATACAGCAAGAAAATGTCTTAATCTTCAAAAAATTCGAATTCAAAATTGTGACGAACTCAATGTTTTAGACCTCTCTGAGTCCGAAAAAATTGTTTTATTAGGTTGGTGCGTATGAAATGTCGGATTCTCTTTACATGCGGACGTTTGTCTCCCTGTTTTCGTTATACTTTTGTCTTTGGCATAACCTCATTCATAGTCGTATTGTCCATTGCCAGAGACTCATTTCAGCAAAATAGGTTTTCTCGAAGGTCTTCCCTTTTGTAATTTCTTTTGAGTTTATTGCCGATATGAATTCTGCCGACATTCGCGTCATTTTCTTATATGAGTACAAACTTGGTAATAGTGCTGCAAAAGCTGCACGCAACATAAACCAAGCGTTTGGGGAGAATACGGTTAACGATCGGAAAGTGCAGCGTTGGTTCGAAAAATTTCGGCGATTTTTCACTGCAAAATGAGCCGCGCGGAAGACCCAAAACGTCTGTGAAGAATGATGACCTGAAGGCTCTAGTGGAAGCGGATCCAGCCGTATCCACGAGGGAACTTGCTATCAGGATGAAAGTTGACCATACAACGATATTGAGACACCTTTCTGAGATTGGCAAGGTTAAGAAGATGGACAAGTGGGTACCGCACGCACTGACAGAGCGAAATAAGCTGGAACGAACTGGAATATGAAGTTTTGCAGCATCCACCCTATTCACCGGATCTCTCGCCGACCGATTTTCATTTTTTCAAGCATTTAGAGCTGTTTTTAAGGGGCAAACACTATGAAAATGAAGACAGTCTAAAAAACTCGATATCAGAGTTTATTAATTCTAAAGACCAAAATTTTTTTAAGACAGGCATCTACGCTTTAAAATCTCGTTGGGAGAAGTGTATTGAAGCGAATGGAGCATACTTTGATTGAATAAACAGCTTTTGAAGAAAGATATGCAGTTTTATACAATCACTTAAGAATCCGACATTTCATACGCACCAACCTAATAAATTAATTCTGTCAGCCTGTAAGCACAATAACATAAATACTGTGAGCTTTCCAAATAAAATTTCTTTCATGGACTTTTCATTTCTTTGGAGATTACAGATTTTTCATTGTAGATTCTTATTAAATTTTTAACAAAATCTGTTTTGAGGAAGTTTGACTCAAAATTGAGCAACTGAACACGATAACTACCTAACATAATGCAATTGAAGGATAAAATTTGTACTCAGATTTCATATTTAATGCATAGATCGATATCAAGTTTTGAACAAAATTCGTCAAAGAATTGACTGTCTGCCGGTCTTTCTTTCGTTTGCATGTAAGCACTATGACTCTTGTTGTTATAGACCAATAGCACTTTTCATTGTACAAGTCCGCTGTTACGAAGACAGCTATTTAAGCCGGTGCATCTCTTGTTTTATTGGTGCCAACTAGGGGCAAGAGTACGACTTTGCCACTGACACATCCCTCATTCGCCTGTATAACCCCTTTTCACATTGGGGCATATTCACGCATCTCTGAGATAGAACAGAGGAAAAACAACTATGTCCAAACAGGGACTCAAACCCAGTCCAGGTCACGGGGAAGACGCGCTATCCCTATGCTAGGATGCCGATACTATAATTCTTGAACGTAGCGACTTAAATTGTATGATCTACTAAAAAATTTGCTTTTTCATATTAGATTTCAATCGGTTGAAAAAAAAGTCCAAATGGCAAAGTTTCTTCTATCAAATTGCAAAACACTAAATAAGAGTTCATGCTCATGATTCTACTAATAAAACTACTCATGGTATTCTCTATATTTTGAAAAACCAATAATTTTATTTAAATGAAAAAGGGATATCACCTTTATTCGAGAGTACACGAGAAAGTTTTAGGAAGATTACTTTTGTGGTTTTTATATGTTGTTACAGTAAAGCATATACTTTATTTTATTTCTATGCTGAACATTACTCTTAATATTCATCATTATCAGGCCGTTTAATTATTTCTATTTTAACTTGAAGTTTGGTAAAGCAAAAGTTCAGCTAACTGAAACGACGATGGAACATTAAAAAAATGTTGTATGCCTAATAATCTATGTCATAGGAATCGTTATTAAATGATTTTTATCTGGTTGCTGCTGGTTATGGTCTAGTGTTTTGTTTCTATTTGTTCAGTTCTTTTTTAATGGCGACTGCTGACAGTATGATGCAGTTATACAAAGTATATAATTTTTGTTATTTCGGTTTATGTTTGCTCTGTAAAGTATTCTTTGTCCAATTTCTTCGAAATTTGAACCGTTCAATAACCGATAACCTGTTGAGTAAGAAAGTTGTTATTCACTAATGCTTAGTTTCTGTTATTGAAATGATTTCTGCAGAGTAGTTGAAGCAGAGATGCGGTGGCTCTAAAATTTGTGGAATTTATTAAAATTCGGATGCAATTTTTTTGCATTTTAATTGATTATCTTAATAAAGTATTTAGCTCATATACCTATATATGTAATGATATTTTAACATCTAATTTAAATCCATATTAATTTTAAATTTTTATCTTAATTTAGCCCTTAGTAACTTCATTTTAAAAATATTCTCTTTTTTTCGTGATCCGATTCCATTTCCCTACTTAATTCAAGAGAAGCTTTGTGAAAAAAATGCTTAGGCAATGATTCCCACGCTGCGAATGATTGATAAAAGTTGCTGACCTAAACAAATAGTTTTTTTTTAAAGATCCTCTGTGTTTCCCCTGCTTTGAGATTGACATGCAGAAATCCCCATGAGAATTTTAATAATATATTAGCACTGTAAGCAATATTTTCCCTATCAAAATATGCTGTATAAGACGAAGCAAAATTAATTTCTGCCTTTTTTCTTCACTTTTGCATTGTCTGCACCACTTGTAAATATGCATGTCTCTTCTCCATGGAGAGAGAGTTTAAAGTGACGTTCAAGAATGCAAATTGTCTACTCCATCTTTAAACTTGTCTTTTTAAAATTTATATTTTCACGCACACACATACACTGTTATCTTAATTTCACCCATATTAATTTCACTTTAAAATGTTCTCTTATTTGCTGATCAATTCCCACTTTTTATTTAATTAATGCTATACACCCTATAAAACTGCTAGTCTCGGCATTTTCACACGTTCCAAGTGAATGTATAAATATCCTTAAAGTTTGCAAGTTTCTCTTAAAGATATTTAAATTTCCCTTTTCTAAGACTATACATGTCAAGCTAATTCCTATCAGAATGTCATTGTAAAAGTCACTGAAAGGAAAATTTCTGAATCTTTTACTCTTGTATCTCGACGTAGACTGACAATCTCGTCGCTTCTTCCTTGCATATGATATGCCTCCCATAGTGAAATCAAACAAAGTTAAGTTATAACAATTTCTTCTATTCAGCCACTCAATTGCTAATTGTGTTTACTCTCTCTCTCTCTCTCACACACACACACACATTAAAACAATTCTACTGATAATTGCCAAACTCCGATAGTGTAGTAGTATTATGTGTAATATCGATTTAATGATACAAAGTATGACGGTATCTAAATATTAATCCGAAAAGGTTCCGAAATGTGTCTCTATCCAATTATTTGAATTCTCACTTAATAATTAGAGATTTGATATTTTAAAAGATTTTAAAAACGGATGCTCCTTAAATTAATCAAGTGCTCTTTACATTTAATCTTTGTAATCGATAAACAGATGAATAGAATTTTATGCTAGCCAGTTTTGATTTTAAAATGCTGGTATTTTTTAGGTGTTGAATCTTATCGCGTAACGTGATAAACATCTAGAATCATCCTTTAGATCTATACTAATATTATAAATGTGAAACTTTGGATTGATGGATGGATGGATGTTTGTTTCTCAATCACGCCATAACAGCTGGACGGAATTGGACGTAATTTAGCACACAGATAGATTATAGTCAGGGATAGAATATCGGCTACTTTTTATTCCGATTCATTGAGTGGTTAAATTTTATTAAATAAAAACTAATTTTCGCTCCAAAAAGCTGAGGCCAAATCCCGCCAAGGATGAGTAAGGCTTCAATCCCCTCCCCCTCCCAACAGTAATCAGGTTAGGCTTAGTAGAATTTCGACCGATTATTTTAAACGATTCTGCTTATTTTCTTAGAGTCTGATGTATTTAAAATCAAATATTAATGAATCGATCTTTCAGATTCATTCTGAAGTACTTTTAAATGGAAATAAAAAATTTCTAATCTGCATTGCATTACACCAACCGGCGTAGGAAAGTCAGGCGTTTGCATTACGACAACTGGCGTAGGAAAGTTCACGAGCGATTGTTGACAACTGTGTTTTCATTTAAATTAAAACTTAAAATTATGTGTATAATACTGTTGTAGCTATCTCAGTCTCAATCAATAAATAAAATGGATTTGATTTTAAAGAAATGCGAACTTGATTTGCTGTTTTGTTTTATTTCAAATGCACATTGGAAATAAATTGTTTTTAGGTTAGCTGTGTAATTGGTTAAGTTGCATTTTTATGCTATATATTTTTCGTACATGCTTATAGTTTTAAGTACATTGTTTTTAGGATAGTTTTAATCTTTCTAATATGATTTATCAAGCTCCTGCTATAAGAGTGACTAGAAGTAGAGAGTCGGATCCTCAAGCAGAATTTTTAAGAATTACGGAAGCGGAGCAACGGACTACATCTAGATCAGCTGAAATGTCGTAAACAGTATTGGAATAACGGAATTAATCAAACCGTTTTATGCATACACGTCAAAATTTCCACGTGTACGAAGTCGCGGGTAAAAGCTAATATGCTATAAATATAGAATTTCAGATAGGGGAGAGCGATTACATTTCAGGCGCCACTTCATCTCGCCACACCCTTGTATGTCTACATTTATTGATCGGAAAATTTTTGTTTAAAATATTTTTTGCATTTTATTTTTCTCTTTTACACATTCTGGGATGTAATAAATTTTTATTAAAAATAATTTTCTAGAATTTTTTATTTTTTATAATAGAGAAACTTTAATATCGAAAGGAGAGAGAGGGGGAGGCATTGCTGAAACTATATTTTTCTCGCCCTTTAAAAGGCCATTTTTCTTTCTAGTTATGGGATTTAGAAATATTTTTTGGATTGAAATTGGTTGTAGATAAGTGATTCATTTTTGCTAATTTATTACTAGCCGCCTTTGGCGACCAGTTGGTTCGCCATGATTAATACGTTTTAAACTTTTCAATTAAGTACTTACATACGTTTCTCTCTTTATAACTTATCAGTCAAATATATTAAAACATCAAGCTTCGATAGTCACGAAACTCGTGTTATTATAGAAGCCTTACGATTATTTGTTCATATATCTCTTTGATTTGCAATAAGCTGTAATGGAATGATGTTGAAAATATCACATCTTATATTTATTCCATAACACTAGCCGCCTTTGGCGACCAGCTGGTTCGCCATGAGCAAAGCGTTCTAAAATTTTCAATTAAATCACATATTCATTAGCCTTGAAGTAATTCCGGGCATTGATTGACCTGAAATTAATATTTTCTTTAAGATGATGGACGGAAAGTTCTAAAAGTACACCTTTTCCTAATAATATTCTTTACTTTTATAAATCAGTCAGTTTTAACCATCGGTTATGCTTCCTAAATACTAAAAAAAAATTCGATGATGTTGCCAAAATATTAAATGTTTTTTTAAAGAAAGCGAGAAAGGGAAAAAAAGTATTAAATTAATGATACAGATATTGCAAACGATTACATAAATATGCCATTAAGTCGGGACTTCAATGCATATCCTGTCTAAATTCCATCAGGTTTACCGTAAATAAAGAAGATTTATTGAGTTAATGATACAGATATAGCAAATGATTGTAGAAACCTTTGCTTTGCATTTTTTTTTTTAAAGAAAATATCCCATTTTATATTCATTTTATATTATCCAGTCACGTGCTGAAAGTTGCATTTCTGTTGATTTGTTTTGCGATGATAATTTTTTTATTGGAACTTCCGGCATTCTTTTATTTTATCCAGTCACGTGCTAAAAAAACGGTTAAAATATTTCTTTAAAAATTCGTTAAAAATAGAAGCTTACGTTATAAATTAAAAAATCTGATACCATTAGAAGGCTAATTTTTTAATCTTTAAATTGATGTAAAAATCATGTTTATGCGATCATACATATCGGAAGTTATAGCGGAAAAACGTCGAAATTTCGCTTAAATTTTAATTAATTCAAATTCTAATTAAAAATTCGAAAAAAGGGCTCCGAGGTGCACATTCCGGACCTCCAAAGTATACATGTACCAAATTTGGTAGCTGTAGGTCCAACGGTCTGGCCTGTAGAGCGCCAACACACACACACACACATTGAGCTTTATTATAAGTATAGATATAGATTACGCTACGATTTCAGCACGTGCTGAGCATCCCACTTTCCTCGGTTTAATTTGCAAGCTATTTTTAAAATAATATTTTCTTGCAAAATATTTTTAAAGAGCTTTCTGTCTTATGGCTTCAAGATTTAAAACGCTTTAATGGCATTTTATACTAAGTGGGTTAATGCTCGGTTTTTAGCAATTTAAATGAATTTTTGTTTCTTTGTTGTCAGCCTTGCATTCCACTTTCTTTTTGCTCTGAAAAAGAACTCGTTTATGCAAATTATTTTAAGTTTTAGAGCATTCTTTTGTAAGCATTTCTCCTCATCTTCAGCAGCCGCAATTTTCTTTTAAAAATTTCTTCTTCTGCCATTTTTTTGAAAAGGAGCAGTTAGAATTATTCTAATTGCACCAATTAAATTAAGACAAACAGGTCAGAACAAGTCATGATAAAGAACGGAACCGTGACAATTTTCACCCCTACGATGTCAAAAGTCCTGCGTTTATTTTGATTTCAAAGAATGAATAGGAATGTAACTGAAGAGGCCATGGATTTTTTATCGTATGAGATTTAATTCTAAATTTTTGAATTTCCGAAGTTGACAATGTTTTTGATAAGGGCAGATTGTTTCAGAAATTTACAATATCAAATATCTATGTTAGCCTGAAGGCAGTTGGTTTAATTTAGTTATATTAACGTCCCGTTTTAAATCAACACTAGGGCTATTTTGAGACGTACCCCGTAATTTTGAACCGCAGTCAGATGACATGACGATGCCTGATGGTACATTCCTTCTCCAAACTTCCATACCATACTAGTGGATAGTCTGATGGCAGTGTTACGGCTTCGGATGGAATGATTGCAGATTCGAGAACGCCATGCAAATTAAATTCACCGGGATTTAACGAAGTTTATGAAAGAGGCATACCAGCTTTTCTGATATAACATTTATGCATTTCAAATTAAAAAAGATGCATTTTGCGCACATGATAGTTAAAATGAATTGAAAATCACTTATAAATATATACGACAAAATTATTCCGAAGCTTTCACCTTATAGTTCCAGTGGTTGTCGTGAATTTAAAATTATTGAAGACCTCTAAGGTAAATGATTAATTTTGAACTAGATTTATAAAAATAAAAAAAAATGGAAACAAAATCAGATGTCTTTTTTCTGCCAGAAGTTAGATAATTTTGAGAAAGCAGCACCGTTAGTCAGTTGCCGAGTGATCTTTAATTGTTTAGAATATAACTACAAATACTAAACTATACAGATGCCAGCGATTGAAATAATAGTGATATTAATATGTTGTGTATTTAACATGTTCAAAGTTTTTATTTTACGATTTCATGTTGTTTATCTTTTCCATTGTCCTTTCCTAGACTTCTTTGGTGTATCGTTTTTAAAATGTTTCGATTTAAAAAAAAAAGGGGGGGGGGTTAAATATTTATCCGTAAGTTATTCGCAGGAGTGACATTTTTTTAGAATAGTTATTTTATTTTTAGAATACTTGTCGAAAAATTTCGAATGTTTAATAAATATTCTATTCCTGGAATAATCCTATTGAAAATGCCAGATGTTTTTCTTTGATTATAATGTTTCTCTTACATGGTGGTTTTGAAATATTTGTTTATATATATCTTGTATTTTTAATGGATTTTTGTTGTGGAATTATGTTTCGACAAACGATATTTTATGTTTTAGTATTGTGCCTTTTTTTTTCCTTAAACAAATTTTATAAGAAAAATTATCCTTGTAATTTTATAACAGTTTTCCGTTTATTTTACTGTATTTTGTTTCTTGTTTGAAAACATTTCGCTTTATTTTTTATTAATTCATATTTTATTTGAAATTGAACTTTTTTTCTAAAACCGAACTATTTCTTTTAATTAACAAGGTTTTTATATATTTATTATTATTATTTTCCGATTTTATTTTACCTGTGAAGTAAATTTGATTTTTATTATTTTCATCTTCATAATAATGTCAGAACTTGGGTTAGAGTTTGGTTAAGTATTAAATGTTTACATATTCCGAGAATTTATTAAAAACATTCTAGCAATTTTTTTGTGCACTGATAAATTTTATTGAAATTACAGAACTTTATTTTAATTCTCCTTAAAACAAAGAGGTATAAGCGTAAAAATATATGCATATTCTTTATAAATTCTTTTCATATAGAATTTTGTGTGTATTTTTCTTTTACCGATATGATATGGAAAAAGATAATGAACTTTGTTTCCTTTAAGCTTCTAATCAATGTTATTAACTAAACATTTAGTAATTCTAAGAATTATTTATTTTAAATTTTATTTTTAAAAAAACAACTCTTTGGTTTTTATCTTTAAAAAGAAAAAAATCTTGGATTCTTATTTGGAATAAATTTTTCGTTTGTAAATTCAGATAGTAATTTTCTTCCCGTTCTTATTAAAAATTTTACTTATCGTGACTTTAGGTTTTTTTATTTTTTTTAAATGCCGTTTACGGCGTTTTTGAATTACGGAATAAGAATACATTTGTTTTATCCATCGTTTATCAAAATTGCGATTTTTCTTGTAAACAAACCTTTTAGAAGCTGACGATAATTAATGCGCTCAAAAATATAATTGTGAAAAATAAACTTTTCCAAGTAGACGATTCCCCCCCCATAACGGGGGGGAAACATCAACATATATATGATACGCAACTGTAATTTATATTTAAATATTCAAAAATGTACAATGCGACTGAATGGATTATAAGCACCAAATTTCCTAGCTTATATTATTTTATTTCATTTATCATATTTCTCT
>JAPMOQ010005854.1:1784591-1820442 GCA_026543055.1 Argiope trifasciata
CAAATTTCCTAGCTTATATTATTTTATTTCATTTATCATATTTCTCTGTTAATTTTTTTAAAACTTATTTCTGGAAATACTTGCCCATTTATTGTTTTTTTTTTTTTGTTATAAATATTAACAATTTTTATTCTGTAAACCTTAAAACACACAATTTTCATGTTTCAGTCATTGAACTTCTATGTTTTCAATTGAACTGTTCCAATTCGTTGTTTCCAGAATGCACTTTTAAAATGTTTGTCAAGTCTTAAAACAAAGTTTAGTAAGATGTTTTTATTTTCACCTGCGATCTTATAAACATTACTTTTCATGGTCTGTCGATTGTTTATTTTTTTTTATCTGGATGGAAAACAGCGACAGTGACGATTAATGTAAAAAAGGAAAGAAAAAAAAAAAGTATTCATTCTCATCCATTTAAATTGTTTTTGTTACTGTTTCAAGTGGACGATTTACTTGGCGCTAAGTCGCCAAATGTGGCCGCGACGAATCGCATAGTTCTAATCCTGTGTTTTGTTGTCTATCTTGCACGCTCTGATACAACACCAGTTCCTCTTCATAGTAGGTGCCTCTAACAATTCCTAGTCCTCTGATTTTCTAATTTCTGTTGAGGATGTTGGACAGATTATTAATAAATCTAGTCTAGTTGCTCCTAGTGTCGTAAATTCCATGTAGTATGGTTTTTTTTCTAGTATTTTTTAGGATTATTATCGAATCGCTATCCTATTAAAGTCATTTATATGATGGCTCTTAATAATTTATTCACGGCCAAAGATAATTTTGTTCCTAGGCCATTTGGATACTTTGAATATCTAGCTTTACAAGGTAAGTGGTGCTTCTCTTAATTGTTAATTTTATATAGCTATCCACGTGGTAGACGACTTTTTGTGTGTGTGTGTGTGAACTATAAATCAGTTGTTCGAAGTATTAACTATATGCAGGGAAGTTGTATCTTTGTAATTTAATATACATGCCATTTTTCATTTTTATTTATTGTTTGAAAGCAATAAATAATCTTTTTTAAATTTTTATTTTCTTTCTTTTTAAAAAAATAAAATTGCGAATTTTTCTTTTAGTTCCTTGGTGTAATAGTTTTAATTATTAATTTGTTACATTATGATTATCTAATTTTTAATTTTTAAGGGCGTACAAAAATTAAGAATTAGTCTTTCTTAAAAATGAAATAGTGAAGCTGGTCAGTGTTGTATTTTTCATATCATCTTTGTTATTGAAATGTATGTAGTAATATTTTGGGGCACTTTTTGTCACACATGGTGTACATTTAGAATTTCTTTTCGCCCTTTAAAATAAAAAATTGTTATGATTCTTTTTAATGAAATGGATCGTTAAATATTTAATCTGCCATTAATTTTTTGTTCTATTGTTTCTTAATCATTAATCTTTCGTTCTATTAATTCTTTTAATAGAAAGAAAATGTTTCGTTGCTTTTTTTATATTCTATTAAATGATATCAAAACTAACTTGATTATTCTGATTTTGAAATTGAATGGTTATATTTGACTGATTAAAAAAAATCCAAGAAAATGTTGAAACTTAATTACAAATAATTATCTAGTCAACACTCTAAAGATTTCAACAGTAAATAAATTTTAGTTCATCATATAACCATACGGAGTGCGATTGATTGCGCCATCGTTGATTTAGTACGATTCAATTGAATTAATTTGAAACCGAATCGAACATTTATAATTAATGTAATTTCATCATATTATGACTGAATTCAGATAATTAACAGATTTTTAAATTGATACTAATTACCTTTAAGAGAGATTGCGATAGTAAAATAGTTTTCATTAGTATTGTATTTCACTGTTTAAAAAATTCTTTATTTATTCATATAATCTTTGAAAGAGGTTGGGAAAACGTGACTAGGAATGGAAGGGATTGAAAAAATATTGGAGCATTTTTAACTTTTAAGTTCGTTAACGCCTATTCTACTAATTACATTTTGTTTATTTGTGTTTAAGAATGTTATTATTTGAAGTATCTTCCCTGAATTATAAGGTTTTTATGTTGCAGTTTTCAAAATTTCTCTTTTCTTCTTATAAAATTATTTGGAGGAATAAAATGTTATAATGTTATTTTTATAGGTGTAATTAATTTTTGCTAAAAAGTTTTTACATAGAAAATGTTGCAAGATAATGTTTTTTTTTAATTTTCGAATTTCATATTTATCTGAAGTCAAGTTTTCAATGCTAAGAAATTTTGATCGTGCATTTCTTCACCCGCGATAAATTTCTCGTGAAATGAACGTGTACAGCAGAAGTCAACGAGTTACTGTATTCGTGTGTTAATGTATCACTTATTTATTATTCACTGACAAATTTTTCAAAGTAATTCAGTAGCTCTTTTGTGTTTCTTGCTATATAAATTGTGGTTGTGTATTGTCAGCGATTTTCTTCAAGTTTTTTAATGCATTTACTTAGATTTGATGGTAATAACTTCCTTCCTTTAATGAAGAGCGGAAAAGTGGAATAATACCCTTTTAATGAATTATCATTCTGCTTTAGGTTAACAATTGCCCCAAAAGAAATTGATATTCAGTATTGAAAACATTTTGCTCTAATTCAAAATAAGAAATTATTGAAAAACAGATTTGTAAATTTTGGAAAAAGACTTCAACTCAATAGTGTTTCTTAACTGAAAAATGGATTAGTTACAAGTATTATTTCACCGATTTTCTGCTATTTTTACTTCTTTTCATGTTATTTTTTAAAATCTTGCCTTATTATTATTATTTTTAAATTTACAATTCATATTTATTACAATTATTTATTTTTTCATATTTATATACAATTCATTTTCAGTTTACACCCGTGTCGCAAATAGCAATATCTATAAATATCGCTAATTGCACTTATGTAGGAATTAAAATGCAAAAAGAGAAAACTAAAAACCTAGAAATAATTTGCCATTAATGTAATATTTAAAAAAGGATCTGCATGTTTGATTTCCCAATTTGTAAAAGAATTTAGGTTAAAAAAAGTTAATGTCTGGTGTAAAGCAAAAGCTGTATAATGCACTATGGGAATCATTTTCATATTATTAGTGGGATGATGGAGATGTATTGCAATTAATAAATCACATTTCTATTATTATGTATTCTGTTGAGTGTATTACTTCAAAAACATGTCTGCTCTATTGTGATCTGGGGATAGAATTTTTGTTCCTTGAGCAATTTCCGATGAAGATCCGCCATTTTTGAAGATTTAGAGCTCGTTAAATGCATTATCGGATGTCAAACTTTCGCATGTAAATGTGCAGTGGAGGTTTGAAAAATGGTGTCTCGGTGCAGGATTTGCTTTTATCCCCCGGTCAGATTGACGAGGTTTGTTCAGAAATTAGCTCATGGTTTGTTTCAAAAACGGTGCTTGAATCAAATCAAACTAAACTAAACCAAACCAAAGATGTATCTCCTTTTGTTTAAGATTTTTGTAGCATAGAAATATTTCTTTTTTACATCATTTTTCCTTCTTGTTTAATAATAATTATTATTGTTAAATTTACCGCTCTTGAATAAATCTGCCGCTATATCATTGATGGAAAACTGATAGTCAGGAATAAAATAGAAGTCAGGAACAGCTATACTTATCTCTTTTTGTCCGTAACAATATAGTTTGAGAATATAGAAAAGCCTCAATTAATCGAGACTAAATTTTAAATCATGACTTCTCTTTCAACATGGTTTTCCGAATTGGTTCATTAAAAATTTGTATAAGTTGTCAAGTACCACCCTTTGTATTATTTTAACAATTTTTTAAAATTGGTTACCAAACTTTTTACAAGAATTTTTTGAATATCAATTAATTTTGAGAAGTGAATCCACGAATATTTCTTTTTTTTTCCCTTGCATTTATTTAGTGGTTAATTAAAGGTAATTTAGGGAAAGAAATATTTTTTAAAAGCGATGCTTGTTTATACTTCATTTAGCATATACACTTCTGTTTGTCCGTAACACTTTTTATACTGTTATAATGTTTCATCTATTTTTCCCCCTTTAAAATGTTTAAATTGTACAACATTCCGTTTTGTCATTGTTGTTATTTGTCTCGTTATTTTTTCGGAGTCTTATCTTGATTTTTATAAATAAGTGTTTTTTTTTTTAAATATAATCTACTTTTTTTTTACAGTTTGTTTGTTTCACGTATAGAAGCTAAACATGATTGTTTTTCCAATATACCTCATAAACTATAACTACATCAAAGAAAATTTCAGTTGTTGAATAATGCGACACTTTCTGATTAAAGTGTTATTTTTCGTGATAGTGCGTGAAATTTTTTCACATTACTGTTAAAGAGCTCAAGAATGGAATTGTGTACTTTTTTTCCCCCTCTAAATTACTTGATTTACTGAAGACAAATTTTTACAAGCTTTCGCATTGGCGGATCTCGCACTCGCCCGAAAAGGTTGTGTTTGTCTCAGTTTTTCAAGCCTGCGGATCCTTAAAATTGACTCCATTATCAGCTTTGACACAATTTTCTGTAATATTCCATATTCGTTAAAAAAAATTGATTCAACCTGTGTTGTAAAAGGTATAGATACTGTTCGTTTCAGAACCCTGAATCGACCACTTTTCGACGATTCAATCTGACTTAGGGGTGAAACACGGAAGAGGTAGCACATTTCCGGAGTTCTTCGTCATTCTTTGACTTCGAATGCGCAATATTAGGTACTTATCCATTCAAATGTCGTGCCGTTTATGACCTTATTATTTAATTTTAATTGAATCCTCGAGTAATACGACTTTATTTTATTGTTAAATGTAAACATCTCTTTTCATCTTTCCTCCCCCCCCCCTATTTTGACGAATTAAACCCATCATCCTAAAACATGAGCAAAAGCGCGGAGGGTTTTAGAATTCATTGACAAACGATAATTAGAATTGTATTGTTTCGAAAGCTATGAAAAACAAATCGATGATGAATGGTTTGTTTTTCCTCTGCTGAAAAATTGCACAAATAGCTTTAAAAAAATCAAACAATTCGTTAAAATTTAATATCAATAAATTTCGTTTATTGTTATTTAAAGAAAGATTTTGTTCAAATTTTTAAATAATTGTGCCAATATTATTCCAAACTGTTTAGCTGAACGTAAAGTATAGCTGTGAAAGTGCCATTATCTGTATCTCAGTTCTAGTAAATTGTGTGGTCAATAATTGTATTGTTCATCTGTCTTGTTCTTTGATGCTTGTGCTAGTTATTTAACATATTTTATGGAAAAATGAAAACATCAATTTGCCTTTATCAGTTTGTGCTGTCACGACAAGGGGGGGGGGAATAGGCGTGGCTCTAGCCCTAACTTGGGTATCTCTACCATTCTCTTTTTTCCCGTTCTTTTTTTGTGAAAGAAACGGAATCGAGAGATTGCCATCGCGTAATCGGAGGTCAGGGTCCACACACCCCTGGAGGGAGGGATTGACGGTCAAACTGAACACGCGATCTGCATCGATCTTTACAGACATATAACCAACCATAGGCTCCCTTTTTTTAAAAAGAAACATATTAATGTTTATCGATTGTAATGGTTTGAAGAGCAACACTTGGGTATTAGATTTGTTTGGTTTTCGAGCAGTCGCAACGAATATATAAATAAATGAACACGTTTTAATGAATAAATGATGAGAAATGCAATGTCTTCTGACAGCTCGGTGGTTTCGTGACGGCCTTATTCTGTGTATAAGTGTGAGGCGTAATCTGATTTGAACAGGTGTCTGTCTAGTAGGATCTGCAGAAGGTCAACTGTAAATGAAATTGGTCAGATTTTCTGAATTTTAGTCACGGTTGTTGTGTGGGGTATTGGATGAAATCCGTCCATAAATAAATGCAAAAACGAATAAATATTTATATAATTATTAGTAAAACATGGAAGGAAAAAGAAAGATTAGAGAGAATCAATGACATATAAATGATACTGTATCGGGGAAACTGTAAATGTTAAAACTTAACTGTAAATGTTATGAAGGTGGCCATATTTTCTCAATTTCCGTCGTGGTTGCGAACTTTTGGGAATCGGACAAAATCTAATAATAAATAAATAGAAAAACGAATCAACGTTTTAAATTATTAGTATTAATAAATTGGGTATTGTTTGAACAGGTGTCTGTCTGGAAGGATATGCAGAAGGTTAACTGTAAACGAGACTGTGCAGATTTTCTGAATTTTAGTTATGGTTGTTGTGGGGTATTGGATGAAATCCGGCCATAAATAAATGCAAAAACGAATAAATATAACTATTAGTAAAAAAAATGGAAGAGAAAAGAAAGAACAGAGAGAATCAATGACATATAAATGATACTGTATTGGGAAAAGTTAACTGTAAATGTAATGAAAGTGGCCAGATTTTCTCAATTTCTGTCGTGGTTGCGAACTTTTGGGAATCGGACAAAATCTAATAATAAATAAATGGAGAAACGGATAAAACGTTTTAAATTATTAGTAGTAATAAATTCGGTAATGTTTGAACAGGTGTCTGTCTGAAAGGATCTGCAGAAGGTTAACTGTAAATGACACTGTGCAGATTTTCTGAATTTTAGTCACGGCTGTTGTGGGGTATTGGATGAAATTCGATCATAAATAAATATAAAAACGAATAAACATTAAGATTATTGGTAAAAGTTTCGGAAAGAAATAAAAAGAATTAATAATATATTAATAAGTATGAATGTTACTGTATTGCAAAAGGTTAATGGAAATGGGGAAATAGTTGCCAGATTTTTGAATTTCTATCGCAGTTGCTTGCTTTTTGATATTGGACAAAATATAAATGAAAAAATGAATAAAACTTTTAAATAATTATTAGTAAGAAATTTATAAATAAAAGAGAGGAAATAAAGTGGTATAAATGGTACAGTTGTACCACTTATTATTATTTTTTTGCTCTAGATTATATATTCTAGATTATACATTTTCTTATTTTCCCTCCAGGTATATTCTTATTGGTCGTATTATGGTAATCACACTGTACGCCTTGTGAAAAGTTAGTGATAAAGTTAACGTGGTAACTGAGTTAATACTTAAATGTGGCTAGTCTTTATTTATTATTCTAAATAATAAGTAAAAGATGAATTAATTCATAACTCTATTTAGAAAAGTGAGGTGTTGGATGGATTTACTAATAATATCTGAATTTAGATATTAAAGTATATGAATCGTCTGTGTTCTTTTCTGTACTGACTTACGAATGGCATATTGTTGTTACACGCAGTACCAAAAGCATTTATCAAAAATTAAATATATTTGAAATCTACTTTTCATATTACCCATCAGATATTCAGCTAATTTATTTTTTGATATATATAACCTTTTGCATTGTGAGTAGCGACTTGGTGTTTAAAAATGATTGCGCGTTTTACTAAATACATTCAAATTCGCCAAATGTTTTGCACTTTAAAATTTTTGATTGAAATCCCATAACCAGTGTCTTTGCGTATCGGCAATGAAATATTCAGCCTTAATTTAATTTTTTACTAAGTAACATTTTGCAGTGAAATTGACGAAATTATAAGAAAAATAATAATAAGTAAAAAGGAAATCTACGGTCGCAAATTTCAAGTTATAATGTGAAAACATTATTTTTAAGTCATTAACCAGTTTAAAGAGGTTTGAAACAATCACGAGACTTTTCTATCTGTCTCTACCCTCCTTCCCCCTCCCTTCCTCTCTCTATATATGCGATTTCCAAATGATAAACCAATAAATTTTTAAGCATGTTAATTTATTATAGAATTTTTACGAAAACAATATTTTTGTAAACATAAACTGCTATTTTCCCATTTCTGATATAAAACAATTTCATAATGAATTAATCTTAGAACAGGAGTCAAATCCTTCAATGTTTCCCACTTAAGAATGAATGAAGTAATATTTCCCCACCTACAGAAAGAGAAAACGCTTTTTATCAAAATTGTTATTAAAGGCGAGTGAAGTTTTTTTGAACATATAATAAAAATTAAATTATTTTCCTCCGAAGAGAAATTACATTCCATGAAAATGACAGCTATGATGTCATAGTTCTACGCCAACCTTTTAAAAACGCATCTTCTGTCAAAGAAGCATGCATAATAATAATGCAATACTGTTAAAATCATGTATAAAAAATATATGCGATTAAAAGACGTTGATTAATATTGCCATTTATGCTTTATTCATTGCCTATGCGATTTCGAGCTTCAATTATTCAAAACCTCCTAACGAAAACAGGATTATGTTCTCACATGACAAAAAATTTTAGTGCCTGAGCATTTTGCTTCCATACAATCTGTAGATTGGCATCCAGAATAATATCCAAAATTAACCTTTTCCATCATTTTTTGCCATTGCTTATGAATCATGATGGCCCTGTGGAAATACGCAATATTCCAGTTTTGAAGCCCGATTCCAGCAAAGAAATGTACCATATAAGCGGATCTGATGCACGTTAAATCCATCGGGAATAAATGTCCTGGTTTTCCTGTGGAAGTGTGGAGAGTTAAGTGCAAGGTCAGGTATCGTCCTCATCAAACGACTGCTTTTATCGAGGACCTCACAAAATAGCATTTTGTTGCTTTAAACTGCATTAAACTTATCAAAATTATTCAGGATTTATCTTGGATACAAATAGCAACGCATATGTAAATAAACGTAATAACTAAAAGTATGTAAAATATTTTCAACTTGAACAGTTATGTCTCTGATCTTTATATGGTCCATTTCTATGAAGTATTTTAAATAATGGGAAAAAAAAAAGATCGGTTTGTGAGCAAGATATATTTAAATAGATGGAAATGGTTTATAATTTGATGCAAAAAGAATTTTGGTGCCAGAATCAATTCCAAAATTTCTTTCCCACAGTTTGTCATGTTTTAAACATTTTTTATAGGTGGAAGAAATAGTAGAAAAATTGATATAAATCTGCAGTTTTGGTGTCAGAATTACATGCCATATTTTATATACACATTTGTTAATTCCTTGATATGATATAAATTTTATATTGCATATTCTCAAATGTTTGAACATTTTGAACTATAAAATGCAAAATATAAGAATGAATTATTTTGAAGTAAATAGTATGGTCATATTGCCACTGTAACATAAAAAAAATATAATACTAAGTATTTATCCGAATTAAACAGGCAGTACAAGTATATATGAATTCTGAATTATTTAAAATTAGTCTTAGACAGCTGTCTGTTTCTTCGAAAATATCGATTTTATGTCAGATTTAGATTTAATTTTATGTCCATGATTCCACCATTGAAGCCATATTACTTTTGTCTTACCTAAGCTCTGTTTTTCATGTAAATACATCTTCTTAAAGGAGACCTTTCCCGTACCATCATAGAACCATCAAATTATAAATGTACGTTACATCTGGTACCAATTTCGCTATATTGTACAGTCATTTATGTAAAATGCATAAGAATCAAAAAGAATTCTTTAGCTTTGAGCGATGAAAGAAAATCTCGCTATTAAATATTTAATGAAAGTATGGTTTGAATTTCAACGTAATAGATTTTTGGAAAATAGGTGTATATATATATATATATATCCTTAAACTTCCTAAATCCAGGAAAACCTAGCACGACGTTAAATTAATAACATTAGAAATGCAATTTTTTCCGAATTTTGAATAAGTTATTTTTTTATTTTCTGCAATATTTTTTAAATTATCATACAGAAAGAGATTTTGATTTTTTAATTTGTTAAAATTTCAAAAAAAAAAAAAAAATCGTTTACCCAATTGATTTTATTGTTGGTAGAGATTAATTCTAGACATTTTAAAGAAAAACAATTCTTTAGAAAAGTAATTTTTCGACTAAAATATTTTTTTCATACACTTTTCCTGAAAAATAGTTTTAAACTGATAAAACAACCACGATAATAATGCATAATTTCAATAAATACACGCTCATAATCATTGTTAGGTAAGACTATAACTCGTAACTATTGTTAAATCCGCTTTTCCTTGTGGCATTTAACTAATCGAGGCCTTGAATTTAGAATTATAAATCATACACGTTAGTTTTAGAATTATGAATGGTATTGCAGAACTTTAGTAAAATTAAAGCAGTTTAAAAATTCGCATATCAATCTATCATTTTCCTCCCCAATTCTTATTTCTTCCTTATATTTCTTCCCCGTCGACGGTTTAGAAAAAAAAATGTTTCTCATTCCCATTATAAGATTATGTTAATAGTTGAATTCTATATGAAATTTTATCTAAGTAATCAAAAGCATGTTTACATATCGGAAATTTCCTTTAGTAACATGGTGTTTGATTTTTTTAATTTATTTGAATTTTAATAGATATAATCATGTAATGATCCCTCCAACTTAATTTTGATGGAATGAGCTAAAGTAGATTTAAGATAAATTTTTAAAAATATAAAGAATTATATATAAAAACAAAACGAAAAAATATATAATTGAAATGTTTACATTTTCCTTGCAATCCATTTCCTGTGCTTTTTCTGTTTTGCGCCATAAAAATCCACTAAATCAAATCAAACCTGTGCTTTTACTTAAAATTTTTTAAAAAATTCTTACTAGATTTTAGCGTTTATTTAATATTATAATCATGTCTTCAAAATGTTTGTTCTTGGTAGGAGCGATATACATATGCCCATTGAAATCAGAATAAGAATGCGCATCTCACTGTGTTTTAATGTTAATTTTTATGAATTAAAATTTTGATTAATTAAAAAAATACTGAAATTTCGGTGTTTTTCCCTTGTTAACTTTAGAGACCGCAGTGGTCTAGTAATAAGGTCTCGACTTCGGAACCAGAGGGTTTAAGGTTCGAGACCCGATTCCTCCAAAAAACTGTTGTGTTAGCGGATTTGGGGTAGGTAAAATCCATCGGGGTCAAGCGTCCATCCGCTGGTGTGGTGTAGAAATTAAATTTGAAGAGTTGGTGCCATCTCAGGTGTCGTCTGACCGCTGCTCAAAATTATGAGGTCAATCCCAAAATAGCCCTAATGTTGCTTTAAAACAGGACGTTAATATAACTAAACTAAACTAAAAATTAAATTTAATAAATTTTGAAAATATTGTTGTAGAAATTTTTTTACTTTTTTTTGTAATTTTTTTGTAATTTTTTTGTAATTTTTTTTTTTTAAATTTTAATAAAATTTAAAATTTATTTTTTTGTATGGTACTAACTTAATTGCATAAATATTTCCCATTTGATTTATTTGCATATTTTTAGGAATCTTATGTTTTGCTTTGTCATATAAATTGGATGTCCGTTTTGAATTCTTGCAAACTGAACAACTAATGTAACAAAATTTGATACAATTCGATAATTTTGGTATTAAGAACAGATACAAAAATTCATCTTTATCTTCTTTGCGACGTTTTTACTTTCTTGTAAACGAAGCATACAAAGAAGAAATATTTTAATCGTCAAAAAAGTGAAACTGAAAGTTTTGATGACTCGCCTCTTGTTAGACCTACTTGAATCTGCAAAACACGTTTTTAGAATGTTTGTCTGCCTGTCTGTGAGAGCCGCGGTAGCCTGGTTGTAAGGACTCGACTTCGGACCCGGAGAATATCAAGTTCGAGACCCGATTTCACCGAAGAACCGTTATGTAACGGAGTCTGTTGCACATTAAATCCATCAGACCAAATGTTCTCCCGCTGATATGGTGTGGAGAGAAGACGGGGATACCAGCTGAGGTGTCATCCTCGTTATCTGATCGCGGTTCAAAATGATAAGGTCTGTATCAAAATAACCCTGTCATTGCTTTAAAACGGAGCGTTAATATACCGCCTGTCTATGAACACCATATCACGAAATAGCTTTGATATAAGAAATAAAGTTTGATATATGAACTTGATACCAAATTTCTAGATTTCTATTAAATTTTGTAGGAAATTCATTCTGATAGCATCTGTTTTTTGGCTATCCAATTACAAGTGAAGGCCTTAATTATAAAATATAAAAAGATAGAATAAATGATATTTGGTATGAGATCTTATGACTACAATTGTTCAGTGTTAAATTTTCGATTCAGTCGGTCGCGGAGAAAAAATACCCTTTCGACTTTCGGTTACGTGTGTATTAACCGCATGCCAGCGTTTAATAGACATAGATTGTCCTCTAAATTCAGTGAGCTTGTTAGCTTCTTTGAGCTAAATTCAAATGCTAGTTTCACAATCTTATTCAACGTCTCTGATTTTATAGAGGACAACATTTTATCAAACTTTGAGAAGACCATATTCACTTTTTAAATAACATTCACATGTGCACGGATATACAAATAACTTTTGAGGTTTTGTCCAAAATCTGGCACTAATCTACAATTCTGGACACCATGTGCCAAACTCCATATATTTATTATTTAATTTATAAATTAACGTGTATTCATGCTTCGAATGGAATGACTAATGAAATTCCTATTGATAGATATGATACAATATTTGAATCTGCAGTTCTAATATATAAATTAGTAGATGTCATCTGTCTTTTCTGATAATTTCTGAGTAAAGGTTTTCACACTCACGCAAACAAGCACAATCCAAAAATAGTTTTTTTGTCTACCGATTCATGTTATGATATTCATTTCTAGTAGATCCCATCTCATGTGGATCTACTTGGTGATGGAATAGCAGCCGGGCTTACAAAGAAAGGAAGCAGCCTAGCTACTCCATCTTCTGCTGAGCTCACATATTCGGAACTTTTCTCTCAGGCGAAATCCCTAAATAAGAATTGAATGGTTCTTCCTACTTATGATTGGTATAGGGCCATAAGCCGGGCCATTCCTTAATTCATTCCGGTGATTGAAAAACCAAAAATTGCCTATCGGCCACCTTAAATGTTTCTTATTTTCTCAGGGTGAAAGATCTTAATATCTTTGCCCGAAATGCCGCCAACACCAGACCAGTTTGACATATCCTAGACTGTTTAGGACTTCTTTGGGAAGAAATTTATTCTTCTCCCTTCCTCGTTATTGACTTTCCACTTGTCAACGAATTTTTGGATTTGGTCTGACTTAGTCAGAGGCCATGGAAGTTAACAACAATAACAAATACTGCGTTTTTGTTAGTTTGTTTTGCTTGGAAGATTTAAGATTTGGAGATTTTTTTCAGAGTCACAAAATAAAATTTCTAGAAGACTACAGAGCTTTGACATTGTATGCTTTGCATACGAGAAAATTAAAATAACTATTCAAATAAAATGCTTTTAAAAAAATATGATTGAAAATTTGTCAGTTTTAATTTTAACTTGTCGCGTTTGGCGATAGTTTGTTCGCTGGAACAAGCTATCGCCAAATTGTCAGTTTAGTAAACTAGTTTGGCTCAACTGGTTGTTAAATTATTAATATCTAATGGACTTATTATTTGAAAATTAAAACATACAAATTTATTTTCATTTGTCTTGTACAAATTATTTCGCTTGTAAATTTACATCAGAATAAGAGTGAAAGTAAAAATTTTATATAGCATTTAATATCCAAGTTAAACAGTTTTCTTTTTTTAATCCTTTAATTATGCATTTATTTTTTTTTTTTTGAACAGGCAGTAGCTTTTATGTAAGATTTCATTTATTTCTTATTATTCGAAATATGTACCGCTACATCATATTGATATATTTTCAGATAAAAATTACTATAAAAAATAAATTTTAAGGAATACGAAACATTCTGATATGCCAAATGTATCTAAAGAAATCATAGCTTAAACATTGCCAAATGTTTGTGGCTGAATTTTTGAGAAAACAACGAAGTTCCATAATAACGAAATAATAAATTCTATAATAACGCAAATTAAATTTCAAGAAATTATTAAAATTAGAAAGAAAATTTACACAAATAAATTTAATACCATTATAATTTAAAAAAAAATCCTTTTTAAGACATAATATTTTCTTAAGATATTGCTAAAAATAACCAATAAACTTGCTTAATTTTTAATTATCTTTTAACCTGAATTTTTTTAATACCTTTTTGTCTTGAAGAATATATCTGTCAGTATTCATCAAAAGCGAACCAAACTCATAGATTTGTATGAAAGTTATATAGGCATCTTCATAATAATTTATTATAAAACTGTAGGATTCTGTTTTTATAGAATATCTAATTATTTCATTAAATCTATGAAAAAACTGTTCAGTCTTTAACGATAAACTTAAGTGAAAGATTTTACTTCAGAGTTTTATGTACAAACCACTTATGACTTGGAAGCCACGAATGCCGACCCTTGCCCTAACCAAATATAATATTCCATCTTAATTTTTTCCTGAATTGCGGGCTTTGCGGGGAACTTTTGAGAGTCGTTCCATTAGATTCCACGCTCATAATTATTTTAGTATACCCAGAATCGGGCCGTGTATTAACCTTGTTTCTGCGAAGAATCATTTACTGACGGTTGCGATATTAAATAGATGAATTGTGTTGCTTGAGCAGCTGTGCTTAATAATTAGGTCATGTGGTGACATTTACGTCACCCGAAATGCAATGCATGTGAAAGGGTAAACCGCTTTAATGGGATTACTACGTTAGCCTCCAACAGAGTGTGGCTGATGGCGAGGCGTCCGAGCTGCAAGATTTCTCTTGTCCGGATCTGTCATTACTTGCTTAATAAAATACAAGACTTTTTTTTTAAAAGTGTTTTTTATTGGGTTGATCGAGTGTGTTTATTTTGTTGAAAAATTGTGTGATGATTTTAATCCCGTATAAACAATTTTTTTTTCTCACAAAATATAGAAGAGGAAAAAATGCTTTGGGTTAATTCAATTTCAAAGGACATATATTCCTTCAAAGGGTTAAAATTAGTATTTTGGAAAAAGCAATAAATATTGCAGGGACTTAAAAAAATGTAGCGAAACCATATTTGTTCAAAATTAGCCGCTTTTGGTGACTGGTTTGCCGGAAATAGTGATTATGTATTATTTCAATGAAATTTCTAATGCATAATTTGTTGCTGATGATTTCCATAATAAAGTCTTTTTGGTATCAAATTGTAGTAGATATTGAAACGATATTATTTTAAAAGCTTTATATCATTTATGTTTATTTATAACGTCTTAATGCAGTTAAAAATGTAAATATCTGTATCCGCTATCTTTTGTCTAAACGTTGTTTTTCAGGACCCTGTATTTTCACTTACTGATTCCTTATCTAAACTGGTCTGATAATAATCTTTCTTTCTCTTCCTTAAACAACAGAAAAATATCACGTGATTTAATATACGAAGAAGCAGTTAAAATGGTTTGAATGTTATTGCAACAATGAAAACAATTTGTTGAAAATTATGCAAGTCAAAAATTATCAAAATTTTGGAGAAAAAATGCATTACTATAAAATCAATATCCTTAGAATGACGATGAAAAAGAAATTTGGTATGGTTTTAAAATCAATTTTGATTAATAATATTTTCAAAAATTATCATGGAAAAATGTGAAAATCTACCTAAATTTTAATGAATTAAAATTTTAGTAAAAGTATCACCTTCAAAATGCCAAATTTGGATGCTACAGATCAACGCTTTGCCCTATAGAGAGCTAGCACATTTTTTATGACTATTCCCGAAGTTACAGATAAAAAGATCAGTATCTGATTATATAATTTTTTTAACGCTTAATATTATGTTTTTTTCTTGTTGTTGTTATAGCACTTTACAAGCCTGCCGACAGATCTGTCAGCGGGTCTGTAAAGTCGATTTAAATCGAGTGATAGTCTCATTTTGTATTTTTTTTTTTTCGAGTAGCGCCGACTGTTGCTAAAGGTTAACTGCTTCATGCACCGCATTCGCTTGCACAATCCTTTTTACTAGGGGTGGGGGGTATATTCACACACCTTACAGATAGAACACAAAACAGCAACTATTCCTGAGCCGGGACTTGAACCCGTGGCGCCCAGATCATGGGGAAGACACACTCCCCCTTTGCCAAGCAAATTGCCGGCATGTTTTTTAAATACTTTTTATTATTACTTTATAGATTTTTTGCATTATATTTTCCTTTTTTCTTTTTCTTTCTTTTATAGACAAAGAAAAGGTTCTGTAACCATAAAAAAAATATCGCATCGAGATTTTCATGGATTCTTAAGTTTTAGGTCTGCATGCTCTAAATATGTATCATTATTAGAATTTTACTAATCCTTGAGCACGTAATCATCACAATCTATAGTGGTGTTATTTGATATGTCTTTACATTCTCAAATCGTTGGTTTCAATGATATTTTTGCCGAAAAAACCCATCCATAGAAGCCCATTTGTCGTTCATCCCTGTACATGTGAACACATTAACCTCAAAATGCCATGAGTTGGATGGATCAAATTTATTCTTTGATTTTATCATCAAAGTTGTTTCATTTCATGAAATTTCGGGCAAAATCTGTCTGCGGTTTGATTGTTTTTCAGCCCATACATTTAGTTGTCTGCTAACACGATATATCCGAAAGGCAATGCTTTAGATAAATGAGATTTCATTAATAACCTTCACATCTTTTTTTGTAAATCTATGTCAAGTTTTATATATAGATAAAAGTGATTGTGGCTATATATGTATGTTTCATATTTCCTTCTAAACAGCTAAGCGAATTCGAATCAGGTCCTGCATCCATGTAATTCAAGACTTAAGAAAAAAATTCATTAGTATAAATATTAATTAAATATCAATTAAAAATTAATTAAAAGTTTGCCTTTTTATCTACTATAACTCTAGATAAAATTATCCCTTCAAATTTATTTTTAGACTACTGTACAATACGAAATTTTATCCGTTCAGGAATACTGTGTATTTCTTCACTTATTATTCTTTTAAAAAAATTAACTCAGATTATTTTTACATAATAAAGTAGATTGATTCTGCTTCGATAGGCTATTTTACCATTACTTTTTTAAAAAATTCTCTTTTTTTATGTATTTTAAATAGTGATTTTATAATTCTTAAAGTAGTCATTTAACCATACTTAAAATTCAGCTTAATTCAGTCTCTCGTACGAAGACAATCATACTTAAGCATTTGGGGAAAAAATTTGCAATGCTAATATGATTAAAAATTACTTTAACTTATGGAGGAAATTAACAATTGTTGGTTTTTAAAAATCAGCTTATTCATAATCTTAGTGGAAAGCAGACGATTAAGGTGTTAGATGATAAATAATATAATATTTTGTATTAGCTTAGTTTTTACGGATAAGCCTACTGTATAAGCATAAGTTAATCGCACTAACTGAGGAAAGGAAAGTATAAAAATATCCTCTATGTTTGATGGCTTGCTTTGTCGGATCCGTAAGGGAATTGTGATGGAATTATTGTATTGTAGGGATAGCGACATGCCTTTCCTTTAATCTGTACAGGACTTCATTGTTAATCTGTGAGGAATGTTGTTATAATTGTGATCTCAAGTATCAATTGCAGTTATGGACATTGTTCTTTGAGTATTCGAAGTATTTACCAATACAAACCAAAAATCAATTGTTTACACAGTTCTCTTTTATAGGAATTTTTCACTTTCTCGCATATAGTAGTATTGACAAGATATAATAATCGTTAAAAAAATTCGTAATCCAAGTTTTAACGAATCTACTCGTTTTTGACCTCCCTAAGTTCGGAAAACACATTTTCTGCCTATCTCTTTATGACAAAGATGACTCAAAAAACACTTCAATTTGGACGGTTGAAATTTGATATACGATCCGTAATGAAATGTGCAAATTTCTAACAAATATTGACTTTAATCTATTCAGAGGAAGTCCATTTGTTCGAATGAAAGTTAACACGTTAACTATAAAACAAAGATAGCTAGATAGATAAAATTCTATGTACAGATTTAACATCTACGTGTAAACATCTGGCAAATTTTGAGTCATATCCCTATAGATTGACTGTTTTTTTGTCTATATTTTCAGTAATATGTGAACTTAATAATTCAAAAATGCAATGCCTTAAATATAATAATTTAAAATTTGATTTTATGACTAGGATATTCTTTCAATCAGTTGAGATAAATGTGACTGAAACGCAAATTCGATTTTTGGTTGCTGTTTACTCATGATAGTGATTAATCTCCAAATATTTGCCAAGGACGACACGATAGATTCAATTAAAATGCTAAATTCACGCCAAAGTTAATATTTCTAACTATTGTACACCAATTTATTAGAGTATGCGAAAATGTTTCGGGGAGACCACTTCTTTGGCATATTTACCAAAATATATTAAATACAATTACATATGCAAAACTGTCCTCCGTCTCCTCTCTGTTATTCTTTTTCTTTCCCTTTGAAAAAACCAGATTGATCTTTTTTGATACTTTTTTTACCTGAGCTGATATTTATGTGTATTTGTTTATTATCCTTATCGTTACTTTGCTGGTGACTTTCGTTTGTGCCAGGTGTTTTAGATTTGCAGCTGTCCTCTCTCTCAGCGAGGTGGAATCTTTTTTTCTTTACTTGTTCATCTTCTTTGCTCGTGCTAGACAAACTATCTTTTGTAACATTGTCGTCTTTTCTTGCAGCTCCAGATTACAGATATCAGCTTCAGGACTTTTGCTGATCTAAGCAATTTGAATAAATTACGCTTATACAATCCGTGGCTAACAATTTAATATTCATTATTGATTCCGAGATATGTGTTTTGTTTGAAGTAACAGGGTCAGTTTTGAATAAATTAGACCCAACCATGTCCTGTCGTACTTAATTATGCTATTATTTCAACAGCTGATCCCTACTCATTTTTAACAGCTGCTGTTAAATTCTGGTTAGATAATATATGATTTAATATTATCTTAATATTTATTTCTTACTAATTGAGATACCCGATTTTGCTATGTATTAAAATCCTTTCATGTAATGGCTGTCCCAAAATTAACGCAAGATTTGAATTTGCCACTATTCGTGCAGTAAAGTGTTGTCTAATCTACTAAAAAACCATTTGACACCTGGTAGCTTAAGTAATAAAAATGGGGCATTGCACAATAGGACAACGTATTTTCATAATTGAATAATATTTCAAAAATAATATAGGTCTGACGGCAATAAGTCAAAAATTTGACTATCGGACCCTTACATTATGTGATTTAATTTAATTAGATTTCACTTTTTAAGGGTTATTTGAAGTCAAAAGTCTTTGCCAATAAGCCTACAAGTTAGAGTGCATTGAAGGAGGAAATTCAACGCTGCATCAAAAATTCAGCCACATTTAGGCTTACTATTTCATAAATGTGGCTGATTGCTGTTGATTATACCATTTGATGGCGCAGTATAACCAGGCACCTGCACCAAAAACCAAACTAATCAACTGAATACTGTTGAAAAATGTTGGCTGAAAATTTTCGACAAAAGATTGCGCATGTGCCAGTAAAGCCATGGAGGCCTATTGCTGTATGCGTTATTCCATTCATAATCTTTCCTATCCTTGTATTTTACAATTCAATAAAAACATAACAATGAGGGAGAGAGGCTTTCTTTTAAAAAATGCTTTAACGGGATATTTTTTGTCATATAACGCTCCTTTTTTACTAATCCTAAACAATCAGTCTTTTTAAAAAAATAAGGTTGACAGCGCTTCACTGCGCGAATGGTGGTAAACTCAAATCTTGTATTAATTTTGACAACAATGTAACGCTTTACATTGTTTTTAATATAGAAATTCCATTTGTATAAAAAAAAATAGCATACGAACCGTTTTCTTTATATTATGTATATTGAAATAAAGGAGAAATGAAAAAGAAATTGTTGTACAATAGTTCAAAATTTTAATTTTTCCCTGCAAAGTACCTACCTACTAATTTTTTTTATTTCGGAATTATTAGCTTAAAATTTTCTAAAGAATTAATGGTAATTGAAAGAAAAAGTGTAATTGATATCGATGTAAAGGTGAAAATTTTCATTTTATAATGGTGCACTTTTTTTTTTCCGAATTTTTCTTGGATTTGGATGAGGATTTTTTGCTTGTTTGTTTGGAGGCTTTTTGGGCTGAAAAATATACATAAGTGCATTGAGAGTAAAAGATTTATTATTATAAAGAATGGATTAAGTGAAATAAAAGCTTTATTTATGAATTAAATACGTCATCTGTGACTTTAGCAAAAGTATGACGATCCTAAGCTGTCATATGTACGCAAGTAGTTAATTTCCTCTGAAGTTCTGTGGGAGAAAGGCAAAATATTGGTTAGTTTCCCGTGGCTTTACTTAAAACACCTTACCTTTAATGGGACCGGATCAATGCAATGTCGAATTATTTATAATCGACTTGAACATATCTGTGTGAGTTCTCTGATTTTCATTTTCAGAATTCCTAATATGCGGTGGCGTACTGATGGTAAGTGGCACTTTAAATATAATTATCCCCCCTTCCCTCTTATCACCAATTGTGGAATTGCGCCTGAAGAATTGGCTTTAAAAATAAACATATAAACCCGATACTGTTCAATAACGAATCGTAAAACTCCCCGCGCTTTTGCGCATGCGTTAGAATGGGTTTAATTCGCCAAAGTAGGGGTGAAAGGAAAGATGAAAAGAGGAGATATTTACGTTTAATAATGAAGACTGGCGGTTTTATCAGATGTAAAAATTACAGATAATTAGTAATACGAAAGGAAAAAGGTACTAATACATAGTAAAATGCTTCAGAGCAATTTTCTGAATAAAAAGTATCGAATGTTAAAAATCTAAGGTTAAAGGAAATACCGAAATTGCTCTCATTCACCAGAAATACGTTAAGCATTTCATACCTTGATGAGGTGAAATCGTCGAAATGTGGTCGTCTCAGAATCCTTTGACAAACAATACATGTATATTCCTTCCCTCGCATCCCCGGTTGGTATGCTTTTGCGCACGAGAATTTTGTGCAATAAAGAAATCTAGATGAGCATTTTGGACACCTTTTTTCTATGACTGATTGAAAACAATATTTGATACAGATTTAGAATTTTAATAGTAAGATTACATGATAGATTTTATTTTTTAAAACAAGTACATTTTTGAGCTATCATGTTTTCATTCATGTGAATTTCTAAACCGACAGAATGACAAGTCCTTGGTGGATACGGCTAAAAAATTGACACGAATCTTTTTTCATTTTTATACAATGAGCTGACTGTATATATCTAGTTCATTGCGTTTTGTATTATTTTGTTGTCTTAATGCAGTTAAACAGTCAAATTTCCTACGTGTGGATTTCATTCAGAATTTGATAGAAATTTATTGAATTATTATCTTTCAAATATCTTTGGTCTCGCTCAAAGCCTTTTTCTGTTATCGTTTTCACAAATAAATACAATTAGCTATTTTTCCGGCTCAATGAAGTCTAAAACTTGAAAATTTATCAAAATCTCAAATTTTTATTTCCTTGTTTACGTAGTATAGAGAGATTATAGTAATCGTCAGGAATGTTTGTCTGTGACAAAGGAGCTAGGAAACATTTTGACCCAAGCAGATGACATTTGATATACAATCTTTTTGACAAATCTGTGTGTTTCTATCGAGGTTTGAACAAAATCTGCGTATTGTGAATCTATTTGTCCAGCTCTTCGAAAATAATTTAAGAAGGTAACTTGCAAGTGTTGATAAAATTCGGGGAGGTGGAATCAATCCTTCGATGTTGTTTTACAGGTATGCGTACCGTTTCCATCTTTTCTCTCTCTTTTGCCTCATATTTATCCTTTACGATATCATATTCTGTTATCTCATAGTAAACAAAAGAGTGTAGGACCATCTATAATTTGTATGTATAGTACTGAATATTTGTGCGAAAAAATTCAACATATAAAAATTTGTTCTATAGAAATTTTACTATACATAAAAACATAAAATGAATTTTTCTTCGTTTTCTTCCTAAAAATCATTATGCATAGTTAATTAAAAAGATATATATTTCTCGAAAGATAGAGTATATCTAAAAAATTTATTTTGATAACTGAATAATAAATGCAGTTCTCCAAAATTATTAATTCTGTTCTTGTCGAAATTTATTCTTTTTTACCGCTTATTTATTTTTAGTCGCTTTTTTTTATGTGTTATTAGCATATTTTCTTTTTCATTCTTCAAATATTCTTATTCCTTATCAACGTCATTATAAGAAACTAAAGCTAGAATGAGTTTAAAATAAAAATCTTATTTCGAAGAACAGAAGAGATTTATCGAACCGAAGTTACGATTGAAGATACGAGCAACGGCAAGTTCTTTTCTTTAACGAATATTCAGTTTTTTGAAAATTTAGTTTGGCACCTGGGAGACCAAGTTTCACTCGACAGTTTTTGTAAAATTGTAAATAAAATCTTGACTGTTTTGAAGTTATAAGCGAAATCTTATTAAATTGCTAGTGTGGAAACGTTGGATAGATCGTGAGAAAAATGCATGGGCGTCTGAATCCCTAGCCACTTCTCCATCTCTGATACACTTATACAGATCATATATATAGCCACATGCCAATATTAAATTATTAAAAAAACTGTGTATGAGTAAAATCGCTTTAAAAAAAAGGAAAGATACCTTTATAGATCTTAAAAACAAAACCTTATCTAAATATAAAATTTGATCCAAATTGCTAGAAACGTTTCCAAGATACACAAAATGATTATATGTAATTTTAAATCCAAATTAATTTCTAAAGTGTTATCTTAATTTAACTCATATTAAAATCATTCTATTTCCTGGTTCAATTCCACTTTCTCAATTAATTAAAGAGAAGCTTTGCAAAAGGCTGAATCGGCTAAAAGCCGAAGCTGTTCCCACTCAGTGAGTGAACACAGACCTAAAGCCGGGGTCTCACGACCGACCGTTTCACAGATTTGGTCATAAATCAGACCTCCGACCCACTGGGGGACCGCACTTTCCTGTAGCCACAAGGATGCGTTTCCTCTTGGACTCTTTGATGCCTGAACAGTTTACCGACAAATTGTCGGTTAAGTCGACGGACATCAAAGAGGCCAGAAAACCGCAAGAGGGATCAAAGGGCGGCACGTGGCTCGTCTGCAGACGGGGTATAGGCTGTGTAACCGGCCCTTAAGCGAAAGACAGACCTTGCTGACCTAAACGAATACTTTAAAAAAAAGATCCCTGTTTCCGGGATTTGCGCCAGAAATCCCTATGAGAATCTATTTTAATATATTGGCTCTGTAAACTGTATTTTCCCTATCAAAATATGGTATATAAAACGAGGGAAAATTTTCTGCTCTTTTCGCCATGTCTGCTTGTCAGCGCCACTTTTAAATATACCTGCTTTCTAAGGAAGAATAAAGCGAACTTATAAATGAAAAGTTTTCTTCAGTGTCTTCGAGCCTGTAATCTACTTCTAAAATTTTAAATCTTCACATTATATATATATACATATAATGTGTGTATCTTTAGTTATATTTTAACATCTAATTTAATTTTTTATCGTAATTTAGCCATAGTAACGTCATTCTAAAAAGGTTTTCTCTTAGTTCCTGATCCGATTCCTCGTTATCTAAATTAATTCAAGAAATGCTTTGTAAAGTTGTTTAGTCAGTGATTCCCACGCTGCATGTGATTACTGATCTAAACAAATAATTTTTTAAAATGATATCTATGTTTTCCCTGCTTTGGGATTGACACATGCAGAAATCCTAATGACAATAGTAGTTTATTAGCACTAAACAATATTTTCCCGTTCAAAAAATGGTATATAAGACGAGAGGTAATTAATTTCATTCCTCTTCCCGACTCGCCCTGTTTCGGACTTGCTCTATCTGCGCCGCTTTTAAAAATATGCCTGATCCTAGGAGAGCGAGAGTAAAACGAATTTTAAAATGATATGGCTCTTCTCTGGCTTCGAATTGCAATCTGCTTCCAAAATTTTAATTTTTTACACATACAAGAATTTCTCGTTCAAAGTTATTAGATTAAAAATGGATGAAATGCTTTTTTTTTTTTAGTATTTTTTTTTTTATGAACATGTTCAATGATCCGATATATCTACTGTTATACACTGTTTTTTATTCGAAATTCTTGTGCGACTTAAATTTTTTTTTCTTTATGTAAGAAATGTGTATCGATTAAAAGTAGAAAATTCATAAAGAATGTCCAGTGTATGGGAAGGGAATAATTTTTTTTTTCTTCATACGTCTGAATTTGAGATTAAAAAATTTTTTTTCACCATTGTCATTTCAATTTCGCCCGTTGTGATTGTTTTAATTCTACCAATAAATATGTCATATAATACTAAACAGTTTTTAAGGACCTCGTTTGTCATTTATTAACCTTGGTTTAAATAAATATTAGAAGGGGGTGGTGGAATTCTAATGCAATAAATTTTAATTCTTTTCTAACCTGCTTCCCTTCCTCCATAAACTTTCGTAGATTTAAAATCTGGCTAAAACATCCGCATTGTTGCTTTTCATGTTATTCAATTATAAAATGAAATGCTGGCACATCTGTTTCGTTAAAATCACTTTAATTAAACACCATGCTGACTCCACCGTGTAAGCACGTAAATGAAGCCTTAAAAAATAACAACACGGACTTCTCTCCGGTCTCTTTCCGTTGGCGGCATCTGCTTGGAGCGGAAGTCACAATTTGGTGGCGAACTCTTGACTTGATGTCAAGTGCATCTCATTGTGTGATGAATCTCGCCATCTGCCAGCTATGACTCGCTCTTATCAGCAGGGTGTGTCACTTATTTGTTAATGGCTATAAATCGCATTCAAGATTATTGCACGGTTGTGTTTACGTGGACAGAGAGATGGTTGTGCTTGCGGTAATTGCTGTGTGTTTGACATCCGTTCCCATTTGGTTCCCCTTTTCTAGACCTAGCTTTTCTAGTAATTATTTTTTGCCTCTAATTAGGGAGAAAAGGGTTTTTCTATATTTGAAGGGTGATTTATGAATGAATTGCCGATTTGTTGTCCCTAAGTAAGTTGAGTAGATGTCTTATTGTCCGGGTATTGAATTAAATGTCTCGGATTATTTTCATAGTCGAGTTTATTAAATAAGCAAAGTAGGCAATTACCTCGAGCAGTGATCTTCAACCACTGTGCCGTGGCATTATGGCATTTTTGTGTGTTGCCAAATTTTAGGCATGTATGTAGTAAGAATTATAGTGTATTTTTTTTTTCTAATTTTAATAAAACTGTTCATAAAATTGTTATTGACCATTTGACAACATTAGAGGAGATAATTATTCATTATTTCCTAAAATAAGATATAAAAAAATTGATTGGGTTTGTAATTCCTTTGTGATAACGAATACTTCTGCATTTGAATTAATTTTGAATGAAGAGAAAGAATTAATTTCGTTTCTAGATTTAATTTTAAAATCGGAAGAATACTGTTATATATATATATATATATATATATATATATATATATATATATATATAACAGTATTCTTCCGATTTTAAAATTAAATCTAGAAACGAAATTAATTCTTTCTCTTCATTCAAAATTAATTCAAATGCAGAAGTATTCGTTATCACAAAGGAATTACAAACCCAATCAATTTTTTTATATCTTATTTTAGGAAATAATGAATAATTATCTCCTCTAATGTTGTCAAATGGTCAATAACAATTTTATGAACAGTTTTATTAAAATTAGAAAAAAAAAATACACTATAATTCTTACTACATACATGCCTAAAATTTGGCAACACACAAAAATGCCATAATGCCACGGCACAGTGGTTGAAGATCACTGCTCGAGGTAATTGCCTACTTTGCTTATTTAATAAACTCGACTATGAAAATAATCCGAGACATTTAATTCAATACCCGGACAATAAGACATCTACTCAACTTACTTAGGGACAACAAATCGGCAATTCATTCATAAATCACCCTTCAAATATAGAAAAACCCTTTTCTCCCTAATTAGAGGCAAAAAATAATTACTAGAAAAGCTAGGTCTAGAAAAGGGGAACCAAATGGGAACGGATGTCAAACACACAGCAATTACCGCAAGCACAACCATCTCTCTGTCCACGTAAACACAACCGTGCAATAATCTTGAATGCGATTTATAGCCATTAACAAATAAGTGACACACCCTGCTGATAAGAGCGAGTCATAGCTGGCAGATGGCGAGATTCATCACACAATGAGATGCACTTGACATCAAGTCAAGAGTTCGCCACCAAATTGTGACTTCCGCTCCAAGCAGATGCCGCCAACGGAAAGAGACCGGAGAGAAGTCCGTGTTGTTATTTTTTAAGGCTTCATTTACGTGCTTACACGGTGGAGTCAGCATGGTGTTTAATTAAAGTGATTTTAACGAAACAGATGTGCCAGCATTTCATTTTATAATTGAATAACATGAAAAGCAACAATGCGGATGTTTTAGCCAGATTTTAAATCTACGAAAGTTTATGGAGGAAGGGAAGCAGGTTAGAAAAGAATTAAAATTTATTGCATTAGAATTCCACCACCCCCTTCTAATATTTATTTAAACCAAGGTTAATAAATGACAAACGAGGTCCTTAAAAACTGTTTAGTATTATATGACATATTTATTGGTAGAATTAAAACAATCACAACGGGCGAAATTGAAATGACAATGGTGAAAAAAAATTTTTTAATCTCAAATTCAGACGTATGAAGAAAAAAAAAATTATTCCCTTCCCATACACTGGACATTCTTTATGAATTTTCTACTTTTAATCGATACACATTTCTTACATAAAGAAAAAAAAATTTAAGTCGCACAAGAATTTCGAATAAAAAACAGTGTATAACAGTAGATATATCGGATCACTGAACATGTTCATAAAAAAAAAAATACTAAAAAAAAAAGCATTTCATCCATTTTTAATCTTATAACTTTGAACGAGAAATTCTTGTATGTGTAAAAAATTAAAATTTTGGAAGCAGATTGCAATTCGAAGCCAGAGAAGAGCCATATCATTTTAAAATTCGTTTTACTCTCGCTCTCCTAGGATCAGGCATATTTTTAAAAGCGGCGCAGATAGAGCAAGTCCGAAACAGGGCGAGTCGGGAAGAGGAATGAAATTAATTACCTCTCGTCTTATATACCATTTTTTGAACGGGAAAATATTGTTTAGTGCTAATAAACTACTATTCTCATTAGGATTTCTGCATGTGTCAATCCCAAAGCAGGGAAAACACAGATATCATTTTAAAAAATTATTTGTTTAGATCAGTAATCACATGCAGCGTGGGAATCACTGACTAAACAACTTTACAAAGCATTTCTTGAATTAATTTAGATAACGAGGAATCGGATCAGGAAATAAGAGAAAACCTTTTTAGAATGACGTTACTATGGGCTAAATTACGATAAAAAATTAAATTAGATGTTAAAATATCACTAAAGATACACATATTATATGTATATATATATAATGTGAAGATTTAAAATTTTGGAAGTAGATTACAGGCTCGAAGACACTGAAGAAAACTTTTCATTTATAAGTTTGCTTTATTCTTCCTTAGAAAGCAGGTATATTTACAAGCGGCGTGGACAAGCAGACATGGCGAAAAGAGCAGAAAATTTTCTCTCGTTTTATTAGGTTGTTCGGAAAGTAATTTCGTTTTTTCCCGACAGAGGATTTAATTGTATTTTTCGCACCCAATTTCATACTTAAACCGCAAAATCATTTTATGTTTTAAGAGCTGATATAGCAAGGCTTGAGTGTGAAAAAGTGCAGCTGATTCTTCGCAGTAGTTTTTGGATGGTGCCCTTTTAAATATGGAGAGCAATAAACAGCATTTTCGTCATTTTTTTCTTTTTTGCTATATAAAAGGTAAAAATGCTGTACAAGCCAGAAATAAATTAGCCAATATGTGTGGAGAAGATGTGTTAACAGTACATCAGTACCAGAACTGATTTGCAAAATTTTTCCTTCAAATGAGGAGGCCAAAAACCACCTCGATCAGTTTTTTTTTACAGCAAAGACCAAAACTTTTATGAGCGTGTAATCATGTTACTACCAAAAATATGGCAAAAGGTATTAGACCAGAATGGCAATTTTATAATTTAATAAATAATTTACTCATTAAACGAAAATTTCTTTTCATTTTGACAAAAAAATACGAAATTACTTTCCGAACAACCCAATATATATATATATATATAGCATTGAAGATAATGGAACTAATAATGCAATCCACTTCAATTCCTGAATGCTTTAAGAAAACCTGTATGAAATTAAGCAGATTTTGAGACCTTGTTAATACTGATAATTTTGTATGTTGATGTCTTAATATATTTATTTATTAATTCTGGCATATAACTAACATTATTGCACCACTTAGCTGAAAAATAAACTCAAAGCTCAACTTAAATAAAAAATTATTTATAAGTTTAAATGAAATACATATGGAGTGGTGCTCTTTTTATTAAAGAATTAAATTTATTTGGCAGTTAATAATTTTCTCTTATACTTTTCTTCACAGAAAAAGATTTGTCTCCTATTTCTCCAGCATCCACTCCTTCATCCAACCAACAATCCATCCACAATCGTCAACATCCTCCAATGCCGATGTACATGAACAGTCATAACCCCAACCCGCCTGGACATGGATCCCCATCACCATCCGTGACACCATCACAAAGCTCACATGGGAAGGTAAGCTGACACGCTAAATATTTTTTTACTCTCCAATCAACAATAAACTCTACTCTGTTCAATCATCATTCACAAATGATATAGAATTTCTATAAGGACACTGCAGTTACTGATAGTTCATAGTAACAGCCAATAGAAATTTCTACTATAATCGTGTGACTACTATGTTTCTTCAAAAATAACCGCTCTAAGATTTCAGTGTTTTGGTAGTATGATCTCAAGTTCAGGACTGGAGGGTTTCAGGTTCAAGATCCAATTCTACTAAAGAACCATACTTTAAGTGTTTCTGGTGTATGCTAAATCCATCAATACCAAATGCTCTCTCGATGGTGTGATGTGGAAGTTTAAAGGAAGGGATGTCAACTCAGTTGCCTGTGCCATCTAACCGCAATTCAAAATTACGAGATCCGTCCCAAATAATTCTAGTATTGCTTTCTGATGGGGCGTTAATACAAATAATTGAACCTAATATGATCTAACCAAAAATAATATCCAGTTTTATATTAATTTTTGCTCCAAACAATATCTAAAGGCTATAGTTTGAGGGATTGTCTTATTTTTTCATGAATATATATTTATTTGCATGAAAAATTTTTAGCCTATTTAATTGCATGAAACCACATCCATCAAGTGTTGTGATGCTTTGAATTGCTCTGACATTATATTTCACTGTGTAGCTAAATCAGGAACAGATGTTCAAATAACAGCTCTGCAGGAACTGTTTCATGTTTGCTTTTCTGTCAACAATTTATTCACAGATTATGTTTTTCAACTCACAGAAGGATGGTTCCCAATATAATCCACATTTATTTATTTTAATACTTCCCACATCCACCAGTTGATTGAAAATATTGCCATTTTATGTCCATCTGAAGATCCAACTACTTTTTTTAATAGAAAGCTATAAGACTCTTAAACTGTAAATCTTTAAATAATCATGATCGAATTGTGGTATCCTAATCTTCATCTCCTATCTTACTGGAAGATGAAGATTTTTCTTTTAAAAATTCATTGAATGTTGATGGTTCTAATTAATCAACTTTGTTAGTTACTTACCAAGTGATCATGTTCAGTATATTTGCACTTTGACTAGTCATTCTGCAATAATTATGATACCCATAAGTTGATTATGATAATAAAGATTTATATTACAAACACTCTGAAAAATCAATTTAGAATTTATTTTTCAATTAGATCCTCATTTATTTATTTGAGAAACATAAATGTACATGTAATATGTATTGCTCCACAACTGATGGCTGTCAAAAAATCTGCATTGAACTGCTTTGAACAATTTTTATTTAAAATTTTGGATTTCATTCACCAGAATATCAATGAGTGTAAAATTTCATTTGACCAATATTTGCCATTTATTTTTTTAAACATTTCAAGGTTCTATTCATGACTGTTTAGGTGATAATGTATGGATTTTCCTATTGCTTCGACACTCAATGTTATTAACTATAAGGCATATTCTAGTAGTTGTTGAATTAACTGTTTACACTCAGAAAAGTAATTTGATTCATAATTATTCAGCTAAAACAAAAATTATCTAATACTCTAAAAAATAAATATGCAATTATTTTAAGTCAAATTTTTTTGAAAAATTAATCTAAATCTTTTTTCTATTCTATAGTTCATTTAACAATAAAAATTAACAGATAAATAAGTAAGATGTCAAAAGGATGCACTGTCTTGAATAGTGAATGAGAGGTACTGTATGAGTACAAAGATTGATTAAGTTACTCATATGGTGGTTATATTTATACTTGGTTACAACTGCTGCTAACTCACTAACAAATGGATCTTAATATGCCAATGCTTTAATATACTTTTTTGAATTCATGTTTGATTTTTATTAATTATAACTTTAAACTTTGTTTGTACAATTTTTTTCTCATATTTCTCCTATCTCATTAGGCTTTAGATTTGGGACGTTATTCAAGCACTCATCGAAATGGAAGTATTGTTGAACCAGTTAGTCTAAAAATGGAGAATTCCAAGTTAATAAGTTCGTCAAATGATAAACGAAGTGATATGACTTCTGGAAATAAGCATTTAGGACCACCTAACTTGCCACCTAGGTATATTTTTGTTTGTTTAAAGATGTTTATTTACCTTGATGAAGAATTTTTACTTTCCTTCCAGAACTTTTTCATTTGATAATGATTGCTAACATATGTTTGTTGTAATAGTAATTTGCTGTTTAGTGGGTTTTTTAATTAAACCAGATATTAGATTACAAAAAGATCACACATACACAGAATTTATATAGCAATAAATACTTGTCCTTAGAATACCAACTTTTCTTATTATTTAATCTTTTAGTTCAGTCAATTTTCTGTTTGTATATGTATGATCTTACTGGAATCTTATAATTCCAGTAAGATTAATCATATGGTGGCATGATTAATCTTACTGGACATTTAATGTAAATCTACCTTCATATCGGTATGATAATGAATTTTAATGATAATTTTTAGACTAAAAACTTCCATTATAAAAGTTTTGATGACACTTACTTCTTAGTGATATATTTGTAACAGAAATTGACAAAAAAACATTGGTGTGAAATCTATTAAATATGATATATTCAATTATTTTATATATTAAATATGATATAATAGAGGGCAAAATATGTTGGTTTATAAAAATACACCCCCTTGACCCTTTTATAAAGCTTACTAATTTATTGGTAAATGGTTTAAATTATTGATTCAAAAGCAATAATATATTTTATAGTAGAAAACACACTCTGAAGGAAGGAAAATTTGACGCAGTACTTCTTGAATTATTTTACTTTGCTGTTTTGTTTACAAATGATTCATTAACATGTTTTACTGACTTGACATCAATAAAAAAAATACACAGGAAATGCCCCCCTTTCCCTTTAATTGTACAACAGCCACCATGTATACTATATTCTCTAAAAACAACAATCATATATCAAAAACTTATAATTCATACCTTAAAATTGCTCAGTATTAGATTTAGGTATTTTATGGTCCTTGGTCAATATTAATCACTTATTTTAAAATTTGAAATATGTCTTTAATAATATTAATATTTAAAAATAAATTATTCACTTTTTTGTAATATTGTCGCTGCATTTTTTAATAGTTATTTATCTACTATGAATGTAAATAACCTGGCATTTAAATTTGTAAACAATATTATAACAGATGATTTGGTTTTATCGGTTTTAGGAATATTATAATTTTATAAATATTGTAATAAAGTGAAGGAATGAAACATTTGATAAGATGGTCATTACATTTGATAAAAAGCTAATATTATCCCAAAAAATTTTTAATCATGTATAAAATTTTTTTTTTTTTTTTCAAAATTATTTCATTTGTCATCATGAGAATAATTGTTTCATCTGATGGTATCCCTCTCTTAGATAGCAGTTTTAAGTACCTGCCTAATCTACCTTCTTGGAAATATGTTCAAAACACCAAAATTACTATTAGCTGCTAAACTAACTAAAAAATATGATAATCTGTGCTAATATTTATGTATGGTGATAGCTGCTAACGTATTGGTAAACAGATGCTCATGCGTTTTACTGCAAAATCATTTCATGCTTGAATTGTACGTGACTTCTTTGGAATTTTAAAATTTTAATTGATGAATTATTATTTTGCTTTGTTTTAGTTTGAGGCAAGATCACAGCTTGTCTCGCGGTTTTCAACCATATAGAAATTCCGAAGAACGCCGGCCCACTCCACCTCAAGGATATAATCCTTCACCTCCTCCAAGTTCAATGAGTGGTTATGCATACCATCCTTCTATTTTACAGTCATCAAGAATGCCACCACAGTCCTATAGGTATTGAATTTAAATATTTAGCTATAATCATGCATAAAAATTTACTGTCTTATTGTTTTAAAAATTAAATTGGTTTTTCTGTCTTTTAAGGGTAATTACTTTTTTTTATATTGCATACATTTTATTTTACAATTTTTACTTTGAATTTGTAGGAATTGATTATTTTTGTTGAAAAATACACATATTAAAGGTATGCATTGCAGTATGTATTTTAGACAAATTTTTCAAATTCTTTTTATTTTAAGAACATTTTAATGTGTTTTTGTTCTTTTCATGAAATGTTTTTTAATATATTTATTATTATTTTAAGAATATATCTTAATTACTGACATGCCAGTAATTTTTTTACTGTCAGAAAAAAATATTTTAAAAATATTTTTGGATTTTAGAAATTTTATTATATTAGTATGTCATTCTTTAATCGTTTTATACATTTAAGTAAAATATTATCTTTTATGATTATTTATATCAAATAGACATACTGTTTACATTATATTCAATCATAATTCATTTTTCTATTCAATATCAAGATATTATTAATTTATTTTCAAAGTTATTCTCTTGCAATTATTGAAATTCAGTACAAGATACATAAATATTGTATGATTCAACCTCATCATATTATGGTATTTTGCACTTTATGGCTTGAATAAAGGAAGGATAAATCAGGTTTGTTGTATTTTAATTGCCTGCTAACATATATTATTCTCTCTGATGCAAGCATATCATTTAAATTTAATTAAATTTAATGGCATGTTGACTGCAAGACTGAAAAGTCATGAGTTGAGTCCCATTTCCATCAAATATCCAACTTGAACCTGGCGCATGCTAAATTAGTCAGGTTAGGAAGTTCTCTCCTGTAGAAATTTGGTGAGGCATTAACCAAATTTGCTGTCAAATTAATAAAAGAAAAATAAACCAAAACATACTTTATTTTTATTTAATTAAAGTTTTTTAAATGCATATTCCCACCATTCAAAGTTTATTTTGAAAATTCAATAACTTTAAGTAAAATATCTTGGCCTGTAGACAGAAAATACAACTCTGATACACCCCATTATTATTAGTAGACATATTGTTCAATTCTATGTCTAGTTCATTAAGCAGTAGAATCTCTTTAGCCTATGCTTAATATGTAATACATGAAATGCGTTCATAGTATTAAAAGAACAAATTTTAAATTAGCATTCATTTGTCTTTTTTTTAATGCATTGTTTATCAATTTCAGATTTTCTGTGTTTCTTGTATCTTTTTGTCCTATTTAGCTCCATGTATATTATCGAACCTTTTTCCTATGATTTTTCCTAATCTAACTTTTTTTTAAATGAGAAGTTGTGGTCCTCAGCACTATTATATCCTTTAACATATATATCTGCAAGGATTTCATAAAAACTTATAAAATAACTTTTCAGTTAATTTTTATTTTAGTTATGATTAGTTAATACTTAGCCTCCACTATGACTTTAAAAAAAAATTAGCATTCTAAAAAAAATAGTTTCTCTAAACTTTTTTTAAGAATGAGAAAACTATAACATCCCTGCAAAAAAAAAAAAAAAAAAAAAAAAAAAAAAAAAAATGCATATTTATTTAAAATTATCATTTTTAAAAAAATAAAAAAGATTTTCTGTAGTGATTTGGAAAAGGTTTTTTATTTATTTATAGCATTTATGTTTCTTGGATAACAATAATTAGTTTTGATTTTCCAACTAGTAGAAAGTAACATTCAAACTTTGTTATATGCTATATGTGTTAAATTGCTTGCTAAATCTCGACTGACTTCAGTAGGTTAGAAGAAACAATGTATATGGAACGTTATGGATTGCTTCGTCCATCTTCAATGCCTTATCCTCCTCCCACTAACATGATTCCTCATCCTAGAGCTCCGCTTTATCCTCCTAATCAGTATCCTCCTGAACTGATTTCCCAATCAATGAGACCTGTATCATCAAATAGTTCCTCTTATTCTACCTCTAGGTAAGTTGTTTAATTGTGAAGTAATGTACATTTTTCAACTATTTTACTGGTACAAAAATGTTGGGAAAAAAGTATATATTATTAGGGGGTTTTTTTGGGGGGGGGGGATATGCTGTTTACATTTTGTGAGTGTTTTACATCAGGACTGTTATCAATGCTATCATTAATTCCTGATAAAAAATATGAAGTATGTTATTTTATTTTTTCATGTAGATGTAGCAGCTATTTTTGCAATTATTGATTTTATTTTAAACATTTTGGTATATTATGAATTCTTTATTATCTGGACCAATAATGATTGCAATTATTTCAAATAGTTTAAAACTCAATTCATAGTTGTGATTTCTTTTGATACGGTTTTACTAAATTGTTCTATTTTGCAGTATCAAAAAAAAAGTTCTCTAGTCTATTTTAACTTATTCAAAAATCAGTCATTGATGAAAGGATTTGTATATATTATTATTTTGTTGTTGCTGTTGTTTATTTAATGTTTTTTCAATGGCTATTTGAGAATAACCCACCCTCAAATGCAAAACATATTTAGAGCCCTCCCCCCCCCCTTTTTTTTTGCTTTACAAAAATGATAGAATTAGTTCACTTTGTGAGTAAAATGTTTAAGAATGGAACTGAATTTTTATTATGGTTTAAAATAATTTCCTGGTAGTTTATTAATGATTAGCTTTTGCATTGAAAAGCTCAACACTAATGACAAGTTTGACACCCTTTCTGTAAAATGGGTTAATTTTATTTAAAAAGTACAAAGCTGAGTTCACTCATTTATTTTAGCTCAGCTTACAGAAGCCTAGAATTACATAGGTCTGTCTCCTCATTATTTTTCATTTGTCTACAAGATGTCTCTTATTAGCATATTTTGTTGTAAGTTTGATTATTATATTTTAATTTATTTTCTTTCATATTTATATGATATTCATTCATAATTCTTTAGATTTACTTTAAAAATCTCATTTTTGACATATTTTACACTATTTAAAATAACCTTTCCCATTTGATATTGTAAATTTTAATCTGAAATTATTAAGTGTGTTTTGAATGAAATATATTATTACAATATAATATATATTTCATGTCACAAGTAGCCTGGGATGAAAATGTATATCATTTAATTATTTATAATGTATCTGATTTCTAAATTTTATTAAAACTTGACATTTCAAGAAATTATTTAGAGCAGTAAATGTTATAAAATTCACTTGTTTTATAAAAATCTTTATAATTCTATATTCTTCTTTTTATTTTTAATGGGAAAAGATGCTTTAAAAACCTTTTACAATATTTTTGGGCTTAAATTTTAATTAAGAATTTACACCTTGATTAGTGAACGGCATTTGGATAACCAAAATTCAGCATAACTAAGTATAATAGCCACATATTAAGCATATTAGCTTAAAACTTATTTATTTAAATAATTTTATGTCATCATATTTGATAGAAAAAAATTTCATTGTTAACTTGATTTAATATGTTCTTTACTGTGGTAAAGAGCATAACTTTATATGTTCTTTACTGTGGTAAAGAGCATAACTTGATTTAATATGTTC
>JAPMOQ010005854.1:1820452-1885593 GCA_026543055.1 Argiope trifasciata
TGTGGTAAAGAGCATAACTTGATTTAATATGTTCTTTACTGTGGTTGCACTAAAATGGTAAAATTATTTCGAAGGGCTCATTTTTTTGTTTTTGTTGATTTTTTAAGTATTAATTGAAGTACAAGTTACCTCAATTCTTTTAAGTTCTCTATTTTATTGTGTAAAAGTAAAAATGTATCAAATTTAAAAAAAAAAAAAGAAAAAGGATTTTGGAAGAAAACATGTTTGAAATATTGTAATAATACTATCACTCATAATTAATTCATTTTTTAAGATATAATACCGATGAAGAAGAATCAAAAGACAGTGGTATGTATAGAAGGCGTGAAATTATATATCAACATGAAAGATACTCAGAACGTGAAGAAGGAGAATCAAGAGAACGTGAAATAGAATATATGCGAAAAGAACGAAATCTCATACGACAAAGTCCTTTAAATACACACCATTCTTCTAATAGACTAGAATCATCAAATGAGGAAAAAGGTAAATATTTTATGTTTTCAAATACAAAGAGCATCAAAAGTTTTCATATGATTTAAGAAGTCTAATTTATAAATGCATTTAAATCCCGTTGATTTTTGGTTTAAAATAATTTAAGAATTAGAAAAAAATTATGAATGATATTAATTGTTTCTATTTATCAAGCTGTAATACACAAATATTTGTTTTAGTTAATCGGAGAAAAAGATGAAGTAAAATGACAATCATTTATATTAAATGAAAGTGTAAAAATAGTTAGAAATTTTGTGCAGAATTTATGCTTGTGAAATATAAAGCATGAAAAAAAATTTATGTGCATCAGAAAACAAAAATAAATTTTACCCAATTTGTTGTTTTAAAACTTACAAATATTTAGTTGTTTAAATAATGTTATAATAATATTTTATTTCATTTTTCCCAACCTTTTTATGAATAAATTGTTATATTCACTATATTTATGTTTCATAGATTTTCTGTACAGAGTTATTACTATTATTGTGGTAAAAAAAAAAGCCTTTTTGATTGTTTATTTTTTAATTACTTTCGTTTTTAAAATAATAAATAAAAGATTAATAGAATGAATGTAAAAACAAAAAAAAAGAAGGGGGAAAGAAGAAATTGCAAAATTAAAAGCTGTTTTTGATATATAATTTGGATTGAATTAAAGTTTTCATTTATTACATATCTTTTGCCATTATTATTAATATGTGTCTTAGAATTAAGTCATCTGCATTATTAATCACAAGATTAAAATTATAGCAACATCCAGCTGTTAAGGCTTGATATTGTAAATGTTAATGCTATATAATTCATTTCTTTTTAGCCCTTTGAAGAGCAGCATACTACAAAAATAAAATGTAAAAGATGACTGATTAATAATTTTACAGTAAATTGTTTTACACCTAAAGAGTTTTACATGCCTTAATCACAATTAGATTGAATTACATAAATCCTACCATTTTTGAAGGGACTTGAGTAATCCCCAATACCTCCATTCCTGATAAATTCATGTTGTCATTTACATTCGGAACATAATATTAATTTTTTTTATCCATTTATTTCAGATGCTTACAAAGTGTTTGCAATGATAATAGAAAATTTTCCTACCAATGACCTGTCAAATCTGACTCTTTTCTATAGTCATGTTTTGATGGATGTCATGCTCTTTGGAAGCATAAGAAAAAAGCTAGTTCTGTCCACAAAATCTTGTCAAAGTTTTTTAGAAGAGCAGAGACAAAAATTCGCATTAGTACTTGTATTTGTTATTAATTCTCACAAAGAAACCAGACACTAAAGTACATTGATCGATATTAAATTCAGTAAAAAGCATTATGAAAAAAAAAATTCTCTCTCAGTTATAAATTATCTATAAAATTAAGTGATAAAAAATGTAAAATCAATTCTTCCTTAGATCAACAAAGAAAAATTTTATTGTAGTTACTTCTTATTAAATAATTATCAAAAAATTATTGATTTTCATAAGAATTGAACTCTTATTCTTCACATGAAAAATACTGAACACCTTTCATTTTACCGATCAAGCTACTATCTGTTGATTTCAATTTAATTTAATTTAATTAATGCATTGATGTTTAAAAAAGTATTAACATCAAGTGCCACCCACTCCAAATTTTAAAAAAATGTATTTGAACTTGACTGGATGAATAAAAAGTATTTTAATAATGATTAAAAATTTGAAAAATATATGTAAATAAATATACATATATATAGGGAATGTTAACAAATAGTAGAAATTGAAAAATGTATTATGGACTTTTCCTGTAATGCATTCAGCAACTCGCATATATTGCACACAATAGTCCATATTTGGAACTAAGAATACATTTTCTAGTAGACTGAAGGAGATGCTCTGACATTCCAAGAAAATACAATGCATTTTATTTTAAAAAGTGAGAGTTAAATATTAATACTTTGAATTTGCATGAGCTATAATGTTGCTAAAAATTTGTGACATTTTAAAACTCTATTTAATGGCAATTTATAACATTTTATTTTATATAATTGCCTAGTCCTTATTAATCATATTTAATGGAAGATTCTTGATTTTAAATGCAGGGCAGTTTCCTTTCTTTTGTGACCTGATCTTAACTGAACAATTTATGTGGTTTAGATTTTCATTATCTTCAATCAACCTCATCTGATTGGTTGTTGAAATGCTGTATGATAAGCAAAATTCCCTCGAGAAGCAGTTAATTAGCCCTAAAATAGTGAAACTCTTCATAACTTAGTTTTAGTCTCAGCTAAGTAATTCTTTTTAATTTAAAGCATTAGTGTGTCAGAATAATTTATTGGATATAATAGGTCTTGTGAACTGCGCATAAATTTAGATTTCATAATTTTTCAGTTATTAGTGTTGATTCTAACAAACAAAAAAGTGTATTTTTTCAATTCTTTTAATGATTATCCAGTAATTTAGAAATTAATTGTTAAGTCATGATTTATACAGGTTGTATCCTGTATAAAGAATTGGTTCACTCTTTTCATTGGATATCACAATCACATGACAAATATAAGCATGCATTAATATAAATCTATATCTTCTTATTCTTTACTGTAAGACAGTGTGTCAGTGATCAATTAATACCCAAACTAAGCTGGATATCATTTATCATGAATTGACTGCAATTTATAGTAATGAATAAGGCTTGTATTGATATTGATTTGTTGAGCTGAAAGGAACAAAATGTGATATTAAGCTTGAAAGGATTTTTTACAGTGATAAGAATCTTTTTTGCTATGCCTTATTTTATTAATTTTGGGGAGAAATAATTTATAATGCATAATGCATTCTTATATAATCTCACCTGTTGCTAGTTTAATTTTTTAATGTCATGCAGGTCTGAAATTTCGAATCAAATACAATTTAATTAGAATATTTATGATTAAATTTATTTCTAGGTCATATGGGATCAATTACTCATGGCACACCTCGTGAATATGGAAGAAGTATGTCTCCGCCTACCTCAACATCTACAACTCCTCTAAATTTAGCCACATCTATTGCTCATATAGAAAACCATTTGCCTCCAAAAGATGAATATAGTTCTAGAATGTCTAGACCTGGAAGTAATGTCATAAATGGAAATATGCATCTAAGAAACACAAATCATATTAGGGACATGAATTATAGAAAGGAAAATGATACTACTTCTTCATATAGAATGCATTATCAAATGAATATGGTAAGTTTAACTGTGGATATGTTTTCAGTTTTGATAATCTTCTATTAAGAATTGAAATTTTCAGGAAGTTATATGCATTAATTATTATGGATTTTCACATCGGTTGAACGTTTTGTCGTTTCATCTTTTCAGTAATTTCTTAATTTATCTCTTCCATATGAGCACAAAATATAGTTGTTATGTGACAAATGATAATATGTTGTTATTAAAGATTCATAAACTTTATATAACTAACAAATTAACAAATGCTAACTAACAAATGGCATTGAAATCCAAAACTTTCTAATTTTTTGATTAAGTTAAATTTAGCATATTCTTATATGTATATATATATATATATATAATACAATGCTAGCTGATATACTTAAGCAAATATTTTGTTGTTATTAATTTTTATGTAAAAATTATTTTTGTTTAAAATATTAGTGTAAACAAAATTATTTTGTCTGACATGTTATATTAGTTAAAATGAGAATATCTATTGATTTTAAAATTTGCTATTGTCAATTTCCTTCATAAGTTTGTTTTGTTTAAATGTACTAAAAAACATTTCCTTGCATTTATTAAATTTGAAAAAAAGGTTTTAAGTAGCATTTTGTGACAATTCCTTAAATTGTTGATTTTTCATTAATAAAAAACATGGAAATTAATTAAATCAATTGATGCTCATGATATAAATTGTTAATTATACTACTTCCATTCTTTCTTTTTTGTGCTCTGAAGCAAAATAATATTTCATTCTATGTGTAAAATTAATTTTAAAAGAGTTAAACATATCTTATGAAAATAACATATATCTATAAAACTAGTTTTTTAAAAACGCTTTAATATAGTATGAATAATTTTTTAAGGTAATATTTTTGAATGTTATGACAGAAAAATATAAATTTTTCTTAATGTGTCAGATGAAAGGAAATTTAAACATCTGTAATTTCACAATCTAATTAAAAAAATTCCTTTAAAACCATTAAAAGGTGATGACAAAAAAAATTAATTTAATTTAAAAATTTAAAAAAGTGGTGCAAAATGTCATTGTTGCTTATTTAAGGAGCATCTGCAATTCCCCTATTTGATATCAAACAGCTATTTGGTTTGAACGTAATTCTTACAAATTGCATTTAATATCAATTTTAGAAAGTTTGTTAACATTTTCGAAAACTTTTATTGTAATGAATGTGGTATCATTTAAAAGATTATGGATTGCTTTTTAAGAAGATGCAAAACTAATGCATGTCCGATAAATATTTCCAAAGTTTTCATTTTAAAAAATCTAAATATACATATCTATAAATATAAAGGGTGTCTATAATCTTAAAACCCATTTCTGATTCTTGGACAAATATTTTACTGTATTCATAGTGATGAAATTTTAAATTCATTTGCAATTTGGTAGTCTTTTCTTGACCTCTCTTCTTTCAAAATCTTATATAAAAATTTATCAAGTATATATGCATGTAGATTTTATAATCATTTTTTATTTAGATACTCGATTTTTATGAAGTTATGAAATTTTAATTTTTTTTATTGGTGTAATTATCAGCCAGTTTGGGTGTCTATAAGATAAAAAATCGAAATTGAAAGAATTTGGTACACTAACTAATATTTATATGAATTTTTTCATTTTTAAAATCATCCTCTGTCATTTTTTTTTTCTTTTATGTAATAATTCTAAAATTTTTAATATTTCAAATACTTTTCGTGTAAATTATTTTGTTCATTTCTTTTACTTTTCAAGATTTATATTTGACACAATTCATTATGAAAATCTTGTCTTATGATGTCTGTGACATTTTCTGTTTTTAGGAAAATGAGAAAAAGCCGCCCATTCATATGGAGAATTCAGAACCTAGTATTCCAGTTTCTACTCATTCAAAAACACATCCTTACTTCATTGAACGGGACAGTCTAAAGCCAAATTTAGTGGAAACTCGCACTCTGAGTCTTGGTTCAGTTATCGATTCCCAAATCAATGGCATATTTGCCAGAGACAATATTGTTTGTAACAATAACAGCTATTTTTCTCTAAATACTGAATCTAATCAGTGGGAAAATCCAATCAAATTAGAATCTGAAAACAAGAAACCATTTTCTGCTCAAGAACCTTACACAATTCCTTCCAAAGTCCCCAGCAATGAAAAATCACATGAGAGCTTAAATACTGATTCTTCAAGTGGTAAAATGCCACCTTACATGCTCAGTGAACATCCTTATTTATATCAGGGAGACTCTAATGGTTATCCTCCTCCAACATACAAAGCAAAAGAACCTCTGCTCACGAGGGTTCTAAAAAATCAGGACGTGTCTTCTCATGAAAGTGAGGTGCATTCTTTCAGTGAGCCTGTTGAAAGGATAGTGAGTGTTTTAGATGCCAGAGAAACAAGGTTGAGGAAACTGAGGAAAGACGGAGTGATTGAAGAGAGTGATGAATCAGGGATAGAATCTGATGAGGAAGAATCTGATAAGCTAAAAGAATTGTTAACTATTAGAAAAGGGCCCCCTGTAAAGATTGAATCAGATCCAAAAGTAAGTTTTATATTGCCTTATAAATAGATCAAAAGTAATGCCATTCATACTTTTGCATTGTTAGGAATTTTCTATAATTGAATTGGTGTTATTAATTCTGAATGCTAAATTCAGTTAATGGCAAATTGTTTGTTTTTTAATCCCAATTTTTCGTATAATTTCAGGAATTTCCATAATTTTTTTTTTTTTTTTCTGAAGTGAGTGTGTGTGTGGGAGTGGGCTAATTAAACAGGGTTGCATATAAATTATGTTTTAAAATTATTTACCAGTCTAGTAATTTATGCATAATAATCACTGCACGTTAGTGTACATCATTTATATATTAAATTTTATACTATGAGTAGAGGAAATCAATTTTTATGAAACAGGAATTTTTTTCGAAGAAAAAGTCATATATCTTCATGTCATTGAAAGATAAAAACACTCTTTCCTTATTATGAATTTATCCATAATATATAAAGGTGTGTATACAGTAAGATAAGGATTTAAAAGCTTTTTTTTTTAATGTAGTTAGAAGAGAGAGACAGAGATATATTAGTTTCATGGGGGATTGAAATCATTATCAGAAACAGGTGCTGTACCAATCTTGTAAGCAAAATGTATGTAGGTGTAATACCAAGAATTAAAAATTAATGTTTAAGAAAGATGTCAAGACAACCAATTTACAATTTTCTGTTTGCTTAAATCCACACCTTTCCAGCATTTGCAGTTTAAGTTGCTTGTAATTTATTTGTAAAATGGAAAATATTTATTTCCTCATATGCTATAATATTTTTATAATGAAATATTGTGTGCAATAACTAATATAACAGTGTATTCTTTTCTTTTTTTTTAAAGAAAGCTTATAAAATTTGTATTTCTTCCATTTAGATTTTTTTCTCAAAAATAAATATAGTTTGTCAAATGAAATTTTTAATGAATACACTTATTTTTATTTAGGTCTTCTTTTTAGTGGAACCAAGATTTTGAGATTTTACACTGATCTTTATATTTATCTGTTGTAAACTTAGTCAAATTTTGTTTTAATTTGCTTTAATTGCAAGAAAATAAGTACAAATAATAAGCTAAGACAGAATGGATATTTTTTTATTGATTAAGCTTCGTTGAAAAATTGGTTCATTTTTATAGTTTGAGAGGACAAAAATTAATTGTACCTATTTGTAACATATATAATATATATGACAAAAATTAATAGAATATATAAACTTAAAGGTGATTGAATTGCTGATGATTCACATTATTTATGTTTTTATTTGCCATATAGCTGTAGAAGGAGCTCCATGAAATTAAATAACATTAAATATATTTTACTCTTAAAATGCTGAATATTACTCTGGTAAATGAAATTATTTTTTAATTTATCAAGCACATTTATAAGTGCAGTAAGACTATCCTAAGACTATTTTATTAAGCATGGTGATTAATTGTACAGTTTTAAATTATTTCAATTTTTATTGTCTATAGCATTTTTAAACATATTATTGTATTTTAAAATCAAAAACTTTAAAAAAAATTACAAAATCTTTTTTTTAGAAATCAGAATTCTTGTTTTACTTTGGCTTGGTTACTGATTCTAAAAGACAAGGTAAATCAAAATTTTCGATGTTTTCAAATTTTTGAATTAAAAATACTATTTTTTATTTATTCACTTTTTAATTTCTTATTTTGTAACTTATTTGTCTGATTGCAGCATTTGAACTTAAGAAACGGATTAGACGTCACAGAGCATTGAGAGAAAGGAGTTTGAGTCCAATTGAAGATTCTTCTGTTAAAAAAGAGGAAATAATAGAATATGATTCTGCTCATTTGGCTGAACTGTCCAGTCGGTTATGCTATTCTGAAGATTTTCAAGCAAAAAATGAATTTTTAAGGGCGTTAGATTTGAAATATTTACCGCCAGATGAAAAAGAAGGTATGTATTATTCTGTATTTTTTTTTTCTGTTTATTACAACTTAGCATGACAATAATATAACCTCAAATTATTATATATGTGTGCTTCTGGAATTATTTATTTTTACACATTTTAGTTCACTGTAATTTAAATTTACAGTAACTTTTGATTTACTATGATTTTAATAATTTTTTAGATTAGTTTATAAGTATTGTAATTATAATTTAGTCATCAAATATTTTTTAATTAGTATTGATTTGTATAAAATTGATTGTTAAAATGAAAATTGTTCTATATTCACGGCAAAAACAGAATTTTTTGTACTAATTAACAGCACTCAGAATGCTTTTTTTTTTTTTGTATAAATGTCTTTATATCTAGAAATACTTTATTTTATTATTGACAATTATATATTATTAAACACTTTTTGTAATAATAATTTCTAAAAGCTTTATCACTTAATTTTTATTTTATTAGAACGAGAAAATATAATAAAAATTGTGGAAGATGAAAAACTTCGAAGGTATGGACTTCTACCACCTAGCCAACGATGTATTGAGTTGCAAGGATCGCATTTACGTAAACGTGGTAAATATGTTTAGTTATTATTGAAACTGTTGTGTTTGCCTTGCAATTGAATTTTTTGTTGTTGCTGTAATGGAAAGTTAACACTTTCAGCCTCTATTTCTGTCAATTTTTCTTCGATGAAATTTTTTTATGATTACTTTTTCCTTTTATGTTTGTATTGCGCTCCATTGGTTTCTGAAGTCTTTATACCTAGGCATCTGGTTGTTTGAGTGTCAGTTAATTAATTTCCCCAAAATTAAAGGCACTCCCCCTTTTTTTTTAAAGTTTGCAGTGGAATTCAGGACTTAAAGATGCTATAAGATCATACCTCAAAATTACAATGCCAGTTTAACAATTTTTATGAAACTACAATACTGGAGGTTAAGCTAATCAAACAAAATTTGAAAAATTACCAATGCCATACATAATTTAAATTAGTTTCCTTTAATATTAAAAGCAGTAGTATTATTTATCATTAATGAAAGTAAGTATGAATTTTAAGTATGCCCTGTCTAAAATAAAATCGAAGCAAATGTATCATGACATTTTGTAAATCTCCTCTATTATTGGATTTCAAAAAATAAAAGGGTTTGCACTTTTTGTAAGTCTTTAAAAGGAACTAATTTAAAGTAATATATAAATGAAAGGATATTTAATCTGAATAATAAATAAATTTGATTTCAAATTTATTAAAATAGTGCTGGTATTTTACTAAATAATATTGTAAACAGTGATTCAATTTTAAAACTGAATATGAAGTGAGCATACTCATATCTTTATCTTTTAATCGAGTCCATTGCCACTTTTAATGAAAATATAGTAACTTTATTATTGTTTAATTTAATTTCATACATTCAGTTTTTTTTTTTTTTTTTTTTTTTCTTCTTCTTCTTCTTCTTTTCCAGCAGTTGTAAATGTTTCAATATTATAGTTTACATGCTCATCAAAAGTAATGTTGAAACCAGTGTAAAATTACATTTAAAATGAAGCTTTGAATTATATAATATATTTGATTAAATTTCTACAAATTAAATTGTGAGGAATTTACAAATAAATGCAAACAATTTTAAAATGAGAAGCCTATAAATGGTGCTTTATTATTCTTTAAAAAACAATTTTTTTTTCTTTATTCTTAGGCTGTAACATATTAGATGATGGGAAACAAGATGCTGCTAAGAAAGCTAATGTGAATCAGGATGAAAGTTTATCTAGGTTTGCTGTTCCTGAAAGAGTAAATTTGCATAAAAGTGAACCTTCCTTGAAAGACGCAAAGTCTGCTGTTGCATCTATGCAAAGGCTGTCCTCATTTCTTAAACCTCCCATGAGAACAGGTAAATATTCTGCAAACTGTAAATATCTGTCTGATTTTTTTAAAGCTTTCAGATTTGTTTTAAATTAATTGTAAATTAGCTTATTTCTACTAAAATCAATGTGTTATTTTTTGGTAATAAATAATTGATAAAAAAAATTAATTCTTGATTAATACAGTGTTTCATTAGCCTTATAAATACTAATAAGCGATAATTATGAATCAACTAATTCAAACATGTTTTATCCAGCTCAAATTCATATGAAATTCACGATTATTGAACTCAAAACATTGTCTTAAGGCAAGCTAACTTGTTTGCACTGTAGATGAAATTATAAATATTCATTCACAAATCTGTCTTAATTTTGAATTACTTATCAAAACACTGTATTTCGATGATTCCACTTCCACCTTAATCTTCTACTTTTGTCTCATGCAATCCCCCCCTTCTATTGAATGAAGAATTTACTCAAGAGAAAACCATTCTAAAGTGTAGAAAAAGTGCAAAATGATGGAAACATGTAATCCACATTTTCATCCTTGTATGAACAATAGTGGAAATGCATAGTTAAATAGAACAGTTCAGTTACATAAGAGTAAATACTAAAAAACATTTAGCAATTTCTTCAAAATATATATCTATTATATTTCAGAATATTTTCTTCATAGTTGGTGTTATTTCTAGTCAGTCTTCCATATTCAAATATAATTCTAATTTATTTATTTATTAATATAGTAGTAGAATGTTCTAAGAATATAATATTATATTGTAAAATAGAAACTTATTCTTAAAAAAAAATTTAAGCTGATAACATTGATACTTTATCAGTTTCCTCCATCTAATTTTCAATACCAATAATGAATTACTCCCTTCCTTGTGATCAACATAAAATTAACACCACCTTTATATAAAACTAACCTATCTTGGCTGTAGAGTTGCTAACAGTTTTCTCTATTGCTTTTAACCATTAATTTTCTTTTCTATTGATTGTTAGATACTTTTATCATTACCTCCTTTAAATTTTAATTTCCGTTTTTTCCCCCCCAGTACCACTTCCAGTTCCTCCTCTCATCCCCACCTGTCAAGTGGTACCTCATGCCTCTGAAGCAGCTCAAAACAAAAGTCCTTCTATTGTGGCAGCAAAGGATCCCCGTGTTCGTCAAGTGAACAAGGATTTTGTCCAAGAATTCCATAATTCTGTGCTACAAACAACTCAGATGCAGCTAGGTATTTAAATCATTAGCCTACAGAATTTATAAGTATACCTGTGTCCCAATTTAAGAAGGTAGTAACTAAAAATTATGTTTTATTTTAACATAAGCTTTCAAAAGTATTTAATTTGGCATAAAAAAATCTAATTTACTGAATTCGAAACTCATAAACTAGATTAATTATAGTCAATAATAGTGCAGTTATTTTTTTTAACTGTTATAAGTGAATGAGAAAAAAATGTATTTTTATTATCTTAATTATATATGAACAGCATTCGAATACCTTAAAATTTCCCATGCAGTTAAATAGTTTTGCATTGAAGTAGAATTTATCTATCATAAATAAAAAATCAATTTTTCATTTAAGCTTTCAAAAAAGCAATCAAAAATTCATTAAAAAGTATGCAATGACACAACAGGTTAAAATATATATTCCTAAATGAAAAGGGATAATTTGAGACTGACAAACATCAATTGTTAATAAAAGCTATAATTATGAAAGATTCTTTTAACAATATTTTGTAATTTACATTAAGAATAATATAAAGGGATATTTCATAGGTAATGTATGAAAATTACTACAAGACACATAATGGTAGGTATAGTGTAAATTTTTTTTAAAGTGGATCCAGAAAGTAACAAACCACACTCTTAAGTGATAATGAGAGACTGCTTTTGCAATATAATTTATTTTCAGGGTATCAAATATTTTACAAATAGAAATGGCTTGATGAAAATTATGGTCTGTATTTCTCATAGAGAAATATTGTTTTATCCACTTTTTTAATCATTTATAGAGGTCTATAGACTAATTTTTTTATATTTTAAACTAGCCGCCTTTGGCGACCAGCTGGTTCGCCATGAGTAATGCGTTCTAAAATTTTCAATTAAATCACATATTCATTAGCCTTGAAGTAATTCCGGGCATTTATTTGCCTGAAATTAATATTTTCTTTAAGATGATGGACGGGAAGTTCTAAAAGAACCCGTTTTCTTGATAATATTCTTTAATTTTATAAATCAGTCAGTTTTAATTATCGGTTATGCTTGCAAAATATTAAAAATGTATTTTTCGGTGATGTTGCCAAAATATTAAATATGTTTTTTGAAAGAAAGCGAAAAAATATTATTAAATTAATGATACAGATATTGCAAACGATTATAGAAATATGCCATTAGGTCGGGAGTTCAATGCATATCCTGTCTAAATTCAATCAGGTTTACCGTAAATAAAGAAGATTTATTGAATTAATCATTTAGATATTGCAAACGATTTCTTAGAATCCTTTGCTTTGCATTAATTTTTTTAGAAAGTATCACTTTTCATATTTATGTTATTTTATCCAGTCCCGTTCTGAAAGTATCATTTCTTTAGACTTGATTTACGATGATAGTTTTTTTTTTATTTTATTATTATTTGAACTTCCGTCATTGTTTTCTTTTCTTTTATCCGGTCACGTGATCAAAAAAATATAGTTAAAATATTTCTTTAAATATTCGTTAAAAATAGAGGCTTAAGTTATACATTAAAACACTGATACCATTAGAAAGCTAATTTTTTAATCTTTAAATTGATGTAAAAATCATGTTTGTGCGATAATATTTTCGGAAGTTATAGCGGAAAAACGTTGAAATTTCGCTTAAATTTTAATTAATTCAAATTCTAATTAAAAATTCGAAAAAAAGGGCTTCGAGGTGCACATTCCCGACCTCCAAGGTATACATGTACCAAATTTGGTAGCTGTAGGTCCAACGGTCTAGCCTGTAGAGCGCCAACACACACGCACACACACACACACACATTGAGCTTTATTATAAGTATAGATTATAGAATTTTGGGGGGGGGATGATATTGCAATGTGTATCTTTTTTAAAAAAAATCTAATACCTTAAATAATACTATTTTTTATCAAATATTTAAATAGTTAACTAATATCCAAGTAGTTTTAATGCTCATTTTAATTTTTCCAGCTGAAAAGAAAAGTGTTCCTTCTGTTGTTCCTTTAGAATCTTCATTCCAAAAATCTCCTGTTAGTGCAGCATCTGAAAAGTCAGATTGGTTTTATTTCGAATGCAAACCTCCTCTCCGGTGGCCTGGAATTGAAGCTATAATGGAGTCATATGAGTGCCATATATCTGGTAAATTGTTTGATTATTAACGATGTTAAAAAGCAATAATTTTTTATAAATACTTTTAAAAATTATAATTAAGTAATTTTGAAAAAACTAAATTTTATTTTTATTGAATAATAAAGTGCAATCATCTCTGTGTTAAAAATATATTAATTATTCTTATATTTTGTTTCAAGATAATTGTTATATTTTCTGTATTTTAGAGTCTTTTTAAATATTTACCTTTCCAAAAGCTTACTTTAATTTTTCAATAAAATAAATGAAAGCTCTTATTGTTTCTCTTATATACTGATGATCTTTTTGGGTTTTTTTTTAAGTAAGTTATAAATGTTAATATACAAATAAGTTTGAATAGAAGCAATAACTATATAGGATAGTATGTTTGTATTATTCCTTATAAAAAGATGAAATATGTATATGAGTATTAGGTTTCCGAATTTAAATTAAATGAGACATGTTTAAAGGGTGTGAGCTTCTTGTTTATAACTCTTGTAATCTGGAAGTTAAATTAATCCAATGCTTAAAAATGGGAGAATCTCTCACAGTCTGTCATATTTAAAGTAAATCTTTCATACTTTACTTTTGCCATTACCAACAGAAATTACAAATACAAGGAAATATTTTAACTTTTTTTATTTTATTATTTGTATGAAATTTTTGTTAAAATATGTCTTTGTGCCTCGTATTTAACCTTATTTCTTCAATAATCTACATCAGATTTCTTAAAATTTATAATACATAATTTTTTAGTTTTTTACTTCTGGCCATTTCTAATATTGTTAATAAGTGGCTACTTTTGGTGACTAGCTGGCTTGCTGTATTTAATTTCAGATAAATTTAAGCACAACTTCATGTCTATTATTCCATTAACAAACTATTTTTATGCATTGAATTGTCAAAGACTTCAAAGATATATTATTTTGATAATCTTGTATATGTTTGGTCCAGTGTGCTCTTGAAAACCAGTCTCGTGACATCTAAGAATTAGTAAAAATACCATTGTCCTGTTTTTATTCAACATGTAGCTACACATATACTAAACAAAATCCTTCTTGCTTTCACCTATGGACGAAGATCATGTAATTAAATATTTGACTTAGTAATAAAAAACCTTTGAATTTCAGGGTAGCTGTGAATTTTATAATTGAAAATTAACATTTTTTTTAAATTGGCATCATTAAAAAAACACATATTCATTTATCTTAATTATTAGAAAATATAACATGAAAATTCTAATTTCATATAAAATAATCAAAATATTCATCTCTTTTATTTAAGAATTTAAAATCTTAATTTTTATATTATATTTTTGAAATTATTTTTATAATAAATTTCAGATTATCAGATAATGTGCGTGTGTTTAAATAAAGTGAATAACAAATATTTATGTGCCCAACTTTATTTGTATCAAATATTGTAATATATATATATTACTCAGTATAATTAGATTTTGAAGTTCTTATATTATCAAATTTTATTTGAGATGTAAATACTACAATTTGTATTTTTATATTTTCAACAATACTTAATAATTTGCTTTTTAGATCAAGTAAAAGAAGTAAATGAATTATAACTATATTATGAACTGTAGATTTATTTTGGCAATATCATTCAAAATTATGAAAATGGGAAAATTACTTGACTTTCCTAAAATACTTTAAAATTTACTCACAGTAATTTTTTTAACATAAGTAAAATGAAAAGATGCTTCGTTTTATTTTTTTTAGAGCAAAATATAGAAAGGAAATTTCTAATTGAAAGCTGCCAAAAGTTAAAAGCCTTAAATGAAAAATCAAATATTGAAGTAGAGTGCCTTCGGAAGAAAACAGAGGTAAAGAACATCATCTATTTTAACATTTCTTATGAAAAAAGTTCTTAGTTGCTATTTTAAAAAATGTCATTATAATATAAGAAAATTTGGTTTTTGTTATCTTAGTATAAATTCTCAGCATTATAATAGTTATTCTAAACTTTAAGACTTACATGGGATATAAATTTTAATCTTTATAATATTAATTGAAATTTCCATAATTTTACTTTCCTTTATTTGAAATTGTAGTGCTTGTAGAAACAACTAAATGCAAAAGCATATAAATTATTTTGTAGTATTTCTTATTCATTTTTTGAATTTCGCTCATGTTTTTTAAAAGGAACAAATTTATAAATTTATTACTTTTTTTAAAATTTACTATTAATTTAAATATATATTTTAATGCTAAAAATAAATATGTATTAAGGAGAGTACGGAAATATATGTTAACCATTGAGTAATATTGTGACTAAAACAGATATATAGTAAGACATATAAATTATAATGAGATAAGTTATGCTTCATTTCCTGCAGAAAGCATGAGTAATTTTAAGTTATACGGTTTAATAACTATATGATGTGAAAATTTGAATTCCTAATTAACAAAATTTTTTGGAAATGAATAAGCTGTAGTACAAAAAAAGTATTTTTCATTATTGTTTCTTAACTCTACTATTTTTACTTTTTGTAGGAACTCCTCAAAGAAAAGCACCTTCTAGATTGTAAAAGACAAGAACTTCAAAGTAGCTTTGAAAAACTTAAATTATTCATCCAACATTTTAGATAATACCATTAGTGCTGATTCTTGCAAATTAAGACGATGCATGACAAGCCCAAAAATTTTAATGCCTATAAAATACTTGTAATATATGCAGAGTAGTTTTAGGCTACTTGTAAATAGTTTTTATTCTTGTAGCTATATAGAATGGCGACAAATATTTAAAGCACAATGAAAATGCTCATTTTAAAAAAGTATACGGCAAGTGCTATAGACGGCAAAGAAATATTGCAGTTTTATATGCCTGTCAAATAATTTTTTTTAAAACTTACATATGCATCTTAATGTTTAAAACTATTTTTGTATTGTTTTGTTATTGTGTTTTTAAATCTGAAATGGCAGTTTATTCACATGCTTTGCACTCTAGAAATAAAATCTAATAATATTCCAGGGCTGAAATCAGCAGCTTTTCAAAATTTTGCCAATCACTGTACATACTGTTTAGATAATGAAAAATGTTTGAGATTTTCAGGAAATAAAATCTCGAGCTTATATAAATTATCCAGGTTTATCAATTTTAAAATGAATTAGATGAGATTGCCTTTTATTAAGCTGTGATTTTTCTGAATATAATGTTAAGGAGAAAATGCTTTGAAATTGAAAATTTTCTCTCCAATGTTATACATAAAAACAAAATATGTTTTTGAATAATTACTTTGGAATAACTGTTTTCATTATTTATTTATTGGGATTTCAGAAATCAAAGAATACCTCCCAGATAATTCTAGTAAGATGCTGCTTTTGATAGATATTTCATGGTACCAAATATTATGAAATGTGTCTTACATGTTTTACTAATTGCAATAATATTATAATCAATACTAAATAGTTACTTCATGGGTAAAAAATTACTTTAAAAAATACTTTTAGTCAAAGTTTTATTCTTAAGAATAATAAATGATGGGACTGATTTCATGTCATTCCTGACTAAAACCTAAGCAACTAACAGTTTGGGGGCTAGTAATTCTTGTTGATTGTAAAATTAAATTATAAATACATAATCTTTCAAAATCTCATATATGAAATTAATAATTAAAAAAATCAATATCTATTACATTGTAACTAAACCTGCTTATAGAAGTCCACTTTATATATATATATATAATCAAGCATAATTAACATTTAAATAATATTATTTATTTTTTACAAAATAAAATTATATATTTAGTTATTTATCTTTTATGTAATACATTTAAATTTGTTCTCAAGTTCTGGTAAATTATGTTAATTTGAATTCTTTTCTCAAATAAGCAATTAAAAAATGCTTATGTGAGAAAAAATTAAACTTGAAGGATGAAAGTTACTTTGTGATTAATCAATTTTTATCCAAATACTTTTCTAGTAATATTTATGTAATGTATTGCTATTGCATTAACTTCAGGAATCTTAAACCCTAATTTCTCTTGTGTATTTATCACATTAAGAGAAATTAAAATAAAATTATGTGAAAAATTTTGACAGTACATAAAAATTAGCAGCCTTAACTTAATAAACTTTTTAATGTTTAATTTCAGCATACTTTGATAAATGATCCTTCTCTATAAAAACTGTTTGGCTGTAATTGAACTTGCTGACCAACCTTTTAGCCCGAATAAAACTATACAGCAAAGAAAAATAAACAAGGTTTTCATGACCTTATTAATTTTTCTTTATTATTCATCCCTTACAAATTGCTGAAGTAGTAAATTTTAAAAAGAATAATGCCAAACATATAATAATTATGTGTAGGATTTAAATAATCTTGATATATTTGGTGCTTAACCAAAGTAGGACAGACTGTTAGCATTTTTTTTTTAACATTTATAAATTGGATAAATTTAATTTTAGTTTTTGTCTGTCTTTTATTATAATTTGATAATATGAATTAATGTTTTAAATTAAGTGTTGATAAAATCTCCTTGAAAATGGAGATTTTGATTTAAGTATTTGTCCCCATTTTGAAGCCACAGAATAGGATCTGTGATTTTTTTTGTACTACCTATGTGGTTGTCTATTCTTTCATTAGCAATAAATCTATCGATAGAGTGAAGCCAAAAAGCACAAGTGCAGAATTATCTAACTGGGTATTATTGAAATAGCAGAATTCCATGGGAAAGGGAATTTCTCAAATCCTGATAGTATAACATCTATATTATGCATAATAAAAAGTTTTTTAAAATATGGGGGAGAGGGGAATGTTTATTTCCTTATTCTCATTCAAATAATTGCATATTATTATGGACGAAATTTATTTTACTGTTACTTTTTTTTATTGAAATGAAAACAGAAGGCTGTACAAATTGACCAATTTAAGTAACTACGTGAATTGTTGGAAGAAATTGAGCAATAATGTACATTTTTAGAACAGCAGTATCAACCTTGTTAAATGTAAATACTTCTAATTTAATTTCCTTGTTTGTGAATTTTATTATCTTTGCACTTCTGATTTTAATTAAGACGACAGAATTTTTCTTTGATTTTTTTAAATATAGATCATTATAAAAATATATATTCTTTTTTTTAATGCTTGTAAGTATTGTGAATGTTTGAAAATATGTAGTTTTAAATCATGAAACATTTAGAGCTTTATATTTATGTACATAATATTTGTAAATTCTTGTACATAATAAGTAAAATGTGGCACAACAAGTCACATTCATTGTTGTGAACTGCGTTTTAAGTTGAAATAATGAAAAACTTTTCCTTTTGTGTGTTGTCAATCAGTATTGTTTTGCATGTTACTTTTTTTAATTTATTAAATTTCTGTTGTATAGAAGATAAAAAATTTTCTTCTTGTAATTTTCTTCTATATTAAGAATGGTCATTTTATCTTTTTTCAAAATTATTTGTACATTAAATAAAATTTTCATAACTTTCTTTTGCTATTATGGACACTAGATACATATTTTTTTTAACAAAATCTGTTTCATCAACAATGAAAAAGCATTTAACATGACTAATTATAAATCGTTTATAGAATTTCTCAAGATTTTCTTCAATTCAAATTTCTAAATCAATCAGCAATAAATCAATGTTGTTTCTGTTAATATTAAAATATAGAGGTATAGGCAGCAATAAAATGTTAAACATTATACAATAGCCTTACAATATTGTTTCTAGTAATTTATTTTGGATATTGTTTCCATCTCATGTTCAGGAAACGATTTTTATGTTTGCCAGATGAATAATGTGAACTGTACAAGTGATTTTCAATTAAATGTTATTTATGAAGTTTATCATGTTCGTATGACTTTCTGTAAATCATGTATATTGATTATATATTTTCCAACTGGTTCTTTTATATATATATAAATAGAATAAATGAGTCTCATTGAAATGTTTGTTAGATTTCTTATTTTAACATATTTATATTTAAGTTTCATAATATTTGTGGAGGGGGGAAAATAGAAGTGATTATTATGGCTCATTAGTGAAGATATTGGCAGAATTTTTTTTAAATCATAATTTTCTTACAAAATATTTGTATATTGTTTACTTACAGTTTGAAATAACTCTATTGTATCATTAAGCTTTCATCAAAAAGTTTTGTTTTAGAATAAAATTACAAGTCCTATCAAGAATAGCATTTATATATATAATTTAATATTGGTAGTATTTTATTTCCCAAAGATTTCTGTTTTGTTTGCAAATCGATGACTCATATAACAAAAATAACCATAGTAAAGAACATTAATTTTATTAAAATAAATATATACAATGACTTCATATGTATATTTAGATGCAAAAGGAATCATGAAATAACATATTGTTATTAAAAGTTAAGATTCACAGAAATTTTCACCTACATTGATATACAAAACATACAATTTTCAATTAAAAAATTATAAAGCAAAGATTTTTTGGATAAAACTTATTCAAAAACAAAAAATAATTAATACATTCAATGATGTTAAAATTATTCAATGTGGTAGTTTAAAAAACTAATTCTTTATTCCAAATTTAATGCAATTGAGTAGAATCAACTATAAAATAAAAATCAAGTTAAGGAATTTACATATACATAAAATGCACTAATAAAATCAGAATTCTTTTCATATACACTCAATGCTATTTTAAGCAAGTAACATTTATTATGAGCATTTTTAAAACAATAGAACTCAATTTGAGGGTGCAATTCCTTGACGCACCCAATCAAAAGATCCCTTGCAAAAGACACAGGTCATGTGGTTGCATCCAGCAATTTTCTCAATTGCTATTTTGCATTTTGGACATTGTTTACACTGAGTAGTAGTTTTCTGCCACACCTGAAAGGCAAATTTAACAAAACACTCATTTTTTTAAAAATTTACATGATTATGCTGAATAAGAAAAATTACTCAAAAATATGCAAGTTCTGAAATATTTATAAGCTATTTGTCTATACTTAACTATTGTTAAAAGATAGATATGCATGTTTATTTCGCATTTTCATGTCTTGTGACTAATTATAATGAATAATTCTTGATAGAACTTTAAAATTTATGAAAAAATATTTCATTATGAAAAAAGGCTTTCAGTAAGGCATCATTTATCATTGTGTTAACTTTTTGAATATGACTATTAAAATATTATTCTAAACAAATAACATTCCAGTGTGAACAGAATGTATGTGGTTATAAACTTCATTATCACTGGCAAATGCCTGCAAACATATCCAACAGAATGTTCCATTACAAGAGCGACAGGTCATACGGTTGCATCCAGCAATTTTCTCTATAGCAGTTTTGCATCTTGGACATTGTTTACATTGTACAGTAGATTTTTGCCATACCTACAAAATAAATTTACCATGACTTTAGGATAAGTAGCAATGATCATTTTCAAAAAGGGTGCTTCTAATTTACAAGAGTGATGTGAAGCATAGTGGCCATTTCTTTTACTGTGAACCATTTACTTGTAATAGTCAAAAATTTTAATTTAATTAAGCATTTTAACAAATCACAGTATGTACTAGCAAAAGGAATATGATATATAAAAAACCACACATAAGCATCCAGAACTTAAATCTTTCTACATAATTTTTAATGGACGTTAAAACTAAAAATACTTTCAAGTCTATTTATTTTGCTTCTATCTACAGAAAAATAGGCTTTAAGTGAAAAAAAATGCACATTATAGTAATTTAGTCAATAATTTTGATCTCCATTTTGTTGCTTAATATAACCAAAATTCTGCTTTGCAAATGTAAAATGCAGTGTAGTCATACACCTTACTCTGATACAGAAACGATGGCAATCTATAGTAGACACATATCTAATTTCAGAGAAATAGCTATCATGTTATAACTATCTTATCAGGTGCATCCAAATTCAAAAAGTTGCTCATATAATATATATAGAAAAAGAATCTTGACTTCCACACATATTACATTCAAATGTTTTTTTTTCCAAAAATTTTATACTTTAAATCAATTAAAGGAATTTTCAATTCTAATGAGAATACATTAATTAAAAAAAAAAAAAAAACTTGCATGTTTAAAGATTAGGAAGGTTTTAAACAAAACTATTAAAAATATCTAGAAAATATACAAAAAAAATTGAGGCAGCAGTTAAAATTTTAATAACTTTTGTAACAAATAAAATATGTTGCTTACTATAAGAATTTCTTGGTACAAGTCATAACCAAATTGTTGTTAATCTGTGAGATTTAATTTTATAAACATTAAATATGAATTTCGATCCAGTCAACACATACTTTTATTAAACAAAAATCGGGCTGAGAAATAAACATTGTTATCAATAAGAATAGAGCAGACTATAAAAAGTAAGGTATTGAAGGTATTTGAACAATCAGAAGAAATAAGCATACATTTACTTGATACTAATAATGAAATTACTAAAATAGCAAATAAATGCTAAGCAACTAATAAATGATTTTAGTGAAAGTTCTGTAGTTATAGACACATTATCAGGAGAATAAATTTTTTTAAAAAATAAAAGATAATATGCCTGGCATAAACACTCTGGCTTAGACAAAGGATCCTAATCATTAGATGCTAATTCAAAATCCTTTAGAGGTGTTTGAAGAAGTGCTGAATATGAACTTATATCTACATCAATTATATAAATTAAACTAACAATATACAAGAATTATGAATAAAAATTATAAAAAAAAATTATTATTAAATCATAGCAGAAGGAATTTAAATAAACACTTTCTAAAAATTTCTGATAAAAAGGTGAGTACTATCAAAGTTTTTTTTAAAAGGCTAAAACAAGCACTTTAAGCACTTTCTATGTCGCTTGGAATACAGAGGAATACTTGGAATACTATTTCATTTCCTAAATTCTGAAAAAAAAAGTAATCATTCCAGAAGTATAAATAGTATATAGCCAATGTGGTTCAATGATGTATTATAAGAGGATAATGGAAAACAAGGAAAAAATATGTTTAAATAATTGAGACTAAAATGAAATACTTTTAAGCACTGTCATTTTACATTCATTAAAAAAAAAATTTTATTAAACTAATAAGCATCCAACCTAATCTGAGAAACATGTTATATTACTTTCACTTGCATTCTAAACCATTCAATTACAAATTTTTAAAAATATTGCAGTTTCCTTCATGTCAAGGAAAAAAAAAATTAAAAGATAAATTTCTTAATGGATTGAAGAAAACTTTGCCACCAATATATAGTGTAGGAATTAGCAATAAATTCAATTAATATACACAATAATATTCAATTGAATATGAATATATTCAACAAAATATAAACAAATAAGTATTCTAATTTTGTGTTTGCAATAACAAAGATAGAAAAATATAAAATTGAATAAAACAAAAAAGTCTGCTTGATTTGCTGCATAATTAAATTGTTACAATTCAAGAGTCATGTGCATTTTTCCTCTTCATCTAACCATAACTAACTACTTCTAACTGTAACTCTTTCAATTCTAAACACTATGGGGAAAAAATTACAAGCCCCTCCCATCCCTTGGAGCCTGCTGTTTGAGAAAGACAACCACCCTTTGTGTTCATTCATTCTCATGCATGTAGGTTTGATAGATGTTTTTACATTGGTATTTTACAAGACACAGTCTGAATATATTATATTTAGAGGTACAGTTTTTTATACAAAAAAAATCTAATTTCTAAATTTATATAAAATGGCATTCTTCATAATAATTTGTTTGATATGTATCATTCAAAGATATACAGTTCATTATTGGTTGTTTTTTTTTTTGACATCTTTTTTAAATGCATGGTCCCTTTTAAGATATTATATGTTATATAATATTTAAGTTAAAAAAACAGACCAGAAATTATATATTTTTTTCAACAAAAAACTTGATGAGTAATTTTAAATAATTATATTTTACTAGAAATGTTCATTTCCAATTCTTTAAATTGCACCGTAACTTTGTAAAACTAACTGCTGATATATATTATTTACAACTATTTAGCAGAGTATATAGTAGATTCATATTTCATTCAAATGAAAACTTTATATACATATATGTTGGGGGGGGGAGAATGTGGGGAAAGGCAACGACCAGCATTTATGTAGAATATATTTATTAATATTTAAGAGGACAAAACACAACTAAACAAATATTTAACACATAAAAAGATACAAAACGTGAGCTGTACATCTTACAGTCTCAGCACCAAACTCTTGTCTCCCCCTAATGGTGGCAAAGCATCACGTGATTAATCTTGCAACATGATGCCATACAGGATGTGATCTGAGTTAAGAGATTTTAAGCAATTCCCACATATATATATAAATGTATAATTCAATTACATAAAGTTAAATTCTATTTTTTGAGTATAAATACCCCATTTGAAAAAAACTGTTTCATAATCAGATAAGGCCTTAGTAATGGTACATATTTTGTATTTCTTATTTATATAATATATAAAATGTAAAAAGATTTATAATTTATGTACTAATTTGCTTCAAGTGTTTCAGAGGTTGGGATTCAAGATGAGTCACACGGCTCAAAATTGTACAGTTCATTTAAAAATAATTTCATATAACTTTAAAAAAAAAAGTATGCTACCTAAACTAAACAATTTACACCTTAGGAAAATTTATTCCAAAAAATAGTATGATACACTAAAAAATCTTGTGAGGATAAAAATACTAGTTTATTATCACATATATTATCTTATTTATTACACAATATTATTAATGAAACTTTTTAAAATGAGTAGATATAATAAATATGTATAACAAGCAAACCTTAAAAACAGAAACTTTTCCTGTATCCCTGTATAAAAGAGGAAAGACGAGGGGGCAACTTTAAGCAAACATTTACGACTGGCATGCATAATGAAATAATTTCATTTTTATGCAGAAAAAGAAACATTTAATTTAATTTTAAGATTTTCAAGAGTTTTTATATAATAAAAATTGTGTTTTATTATGCAATATATTTTTAATAAATATGTCACTGCTCATATTTAAATCAGTTTTGTTATTTGATTGACAGCATATTACTATTTGAATACAAGAGAAATACCATATACTTGAGTCATAGTTTGACATTTGAGATTCCACGAACAATAGATATTAAATAAGTTTCAATAACAATTTCTTTAATCTTAACTATATTTATATTTTAATCATAGTTGATCATTTTCTCAATAGTTAAGGAAACTGTATAATTTAATCAAACAGAAAATTTGCAAAAGATTTTGAATTTAATAATTATTATGAAATTTTTACATAATTTCTGGAAACTATCCAGCAATAATATAGACAATATTGCAGGAGATAATCAATAATCTATCTTCTATATAAAAAAACACTGATTTAACAGTCTTTGATTAGCCATTTTATATTATTAATATATTACTTATATTATTAATATATTAGCATATTACTTAAGTACAGGATTCTATTAGACCATATTCATGAACACTACAGTCTTTCTAATACATTCTGACAAACTTTTAATCTCATAATTTTTTATATATAAAGGAACAATCTGGTGGCAGAATTGATCGGTTTAATCATGGATGTTTTCAGAAGTGTCATTTTTTATTCATTCAAAAAAGTTTTTTAATTGATAAATAATTTATTTTTTTAATTGATCAATAATTTACTCTTTTGAAAATATAAATATTAGTTAAAAAAATTTTAGCTTCAGTTCTACTACTACTTCTTTTTATAACTGAAGTCAAATAAAATGTATTTAAGTATAAATGCGTATTTTAACTTTTATGAAATCAAATCTCGTCATTTTTGGGATTGGTTAATTTTTTGTGCAATAATTTTACAATATTTCTACTTATATTGTGTAAATGTTAAGTGTAAGGAGGAATTAATGAGTTGTACCATGTCACAAAATAATAACTCCCACCAGATTTTTTAAAAAAAATAAAGGTACCAACAATATCAAGGATTAAAGCATTTTTTTTAAAATTAAGTATAAATAAAATTAGCTATCATGTCTCAGAGATATAGGGCTATAGAGCCCAGATGTTCCATCTAAGCATTCATCACTTCTTCATGCAATACTTTTAATATCTTGAGCACTTTTAGCATAAACACTTTAGCACTTTTAGCATAGTTTTCAATGCATTATACTTCCCTTACTTTTCTATGTTCGGCATTCTTCAATATTCATTAAGCTCAGTATTTTTAAAAATTATTATTATTTCAAGGCCATCAGGTTTTTGAAATAAATAGTAAAATGAAATAGAAAACATGAACTATTTTATCAAAATATTACAGTGCTCTATAACTGGCCAAGTGATGATAAAGATACTTTAAATTAGTATGTTTCACATTTTAATTTTCCCTCTATCTTATACATTTAAGGGGAAAAAATGTCAGTAAAAACTATTTTATAATGACAGAAAACTAAGCAATATATATAATACAGACTATGCAATATTAACTTATCAGATAAAATTTAAAATTACAAATTCAATGAACTAAAATGTTGTTGTGAAATCAGTGAGTTTCAGCAGAAATAAGCTTTTTTTTCTCAATATTTTCTTTAATTCAGAATGTCTTACTTTTCTATATTTACTGAATTATGCAATTGAAATAATAATTCCATTAAAAAAGTATTTATATTCTATATCCATGCAATTAAAAAATTTTGAAAATAAAATACACTCATAAAAAATCAAAATGAAATTTTTAAAACCCATCCAATTAAACTTTCCATCTTAAAAAAAGATATAAAAATAAACATTAATACCTTAAATGAATAGTCTGGGTCTTTCTTTGAATTCTGATACATGTCACAAGTATACCCTCCATGATATAAGACATTACACCTTAAATGAAAATAAATAAACAAAACTTAGTTAAAGCAACATAAATTTGTTTTCCCATACATGCAACAGTGTTGTCATACTTTATATATATCAACAAGTTTATCATACTTTTTTTTTGTTCAAATAATATGGCTGAAAGTAAGAAGCTTATTCCCTGCTTAAGACATGAGTATTTCTTACTTTCAACTCAATCAAAATTAGAAATCTTACCAAATATATATTGTTTGCATAAACTTATTCACTAACTTTTATCATTATATTTTAAAATTTAGTAATCTAAATAGAGTTTTAAATGTTAACAGGAATTAATAAATTTGCTCAATTTATTTATTTCCACCATTGAGAACAGAGAAAAAGTTCCATAAATTGAGAACAGAGAAATTTTTCAAAATAAACAACTTGCCAAATTTTAATGCACATTTAAAATAACAATAAAATCTAATTACAATATTAAAATATACACTGAAATTATTTATTTTAAAATTAACATACTTACTTGGTACAAATGTCATTTTTACAAAGTGGGCAGTTCACTTTATCTGATAATTCCTTTTTATAAAAAAACATGGAACAGTCGGGGGCTGGACAATAAAAAATATGCTCTCGGTTTCTTTCAAGATAATCCTTCATGGATTTTTCAAGTAAAGTCTTGATCTTAACAGAATCATCTTTCAGAATTTTCCTGATATCTTTGACAACTATGTCTTTAGAACAATTCTAGGAATTAAAAAACAGATAAATAAATAATGTTTTTTTAAAGGGAACTTTATGAAATATCTTATTTCAAAATAAAACAAAACAAAATAAACAGACGATCTTGTAGCTTTCGAAATGTATATTTTGTAAATTATATCACTTTCGGATTCAAAAAATTAAAATCTATGAAATAAAAGTAAAATTGTAACTTAGTTCACTTAAAAGAATTTAAATCTATAATACTTTTTTTAAAAAGTGCATAATTAGAAACTTTAGTCAGGAATTTACCATTCATTGATAATTTATATAACATCAAATAAAAATTTTGTAACTTAATAAAAATTTATTCATTGAGTGGTAGAATGTTATTAAACTACACAAAAAATCTAATATTACCATCATGCAATGCAAATCTATAATTGAAGACAATAAAACTCTAGAATCTATACCCTATAACTGAATCGTAAATTATTGGTTGATATACAGAAAAAAAACATTAAGCAAATATTAGTGTGATCATCCACAGCAGTAATGAAGGAAATTTTTTAAGTATACAGTCATTGAACTATGCTAATAATTTAGCATTTTGTAAACGTCTTATTTTTAGATTTCAGTTTTTAAGAAGAATAAAAATATAAAATATTTCTTTTGACAGCTTCTCAATTAAGCCAATTTGTAAATAAGTTGGTTCCAAAACAATTTTCAATGCAGAAATAAGTTAATGCCAATGCTTTGAGAGGATGGAGTTGGCTGGAATTGGTCTGATGGGAAGGTTGAATTCCGCCAAGGATCGAACTTGTGATGTTTTGGGTTTAATGTCAAGTAACTTATCCATTCGTCAAAAGCGATCACTAATGTATAGTTGTTGTTACTGGCTTATTAAGATGTCACCACAATACTCCCCCAATGACACAGTTTAAATATATTTGTGATTCATAAAATGCTGTACCTTTTTTCAAATCTTGAACTAAACAAATTCGATATATTTCAAGTAAATCAAATCACACCATCTCTTCTGACTATGAAAATGATGAAATGAAACAGATTTAAGAAGTGAACTATTACACAGTATACTTTTTATCCTTAGTATATGAATACAATAAATTAAAATTGTTCAGCATTTATTTATCACAACTCTATTACAAATAGGAAAAAGACAGCCTTTATTACTAAAAATTTCTAATTTTGTTTCTAGATCAGGAATGAGATACTAAATAAAAAAATTTATATTGTGCCTATGTAAAAAATAAATAAAATGAAATAAAAAATAAGCAAAAATTATGCATTGAATGAATCAGTCCTGAACAATGTTCTTTGAAATACGAATATTGATATGACCTGTAATTTTTGTTCAATCAATGTAAAATTAAATTATAAAAAAACAAGGAAATTAAATGATGATCCTTATTATTTGAAATGACGGCAGTAAACGATGATCTTTATTATTTGAAAAATTTTAACAAGTCACATGACTAATTTAAAAATTGGAAAATAATTTGCAAATTAAAAAGAAACTCAACATATTTTTTTACATTTTGTCTTAAATTTTTTCCACAACTTTTAAATAGGAATGACTTAAGGAGATTTTTATTTTAAAAAAATTATAAGTTAGGCATTATTAATTATTGAACAGGTTTTGAAATAAAATTGAAGGGTATTTGGATATACCTAAAGAATCTGAATAAAAACTAATGAATTTTTAAAGATAATTCCACATATTGAAACTAAATTAATATCAGGTTAATTGATTCAAGATTACAAATATTTATAAAGTACAGACATCATCACCATTATATATTTTAAAAAATGAAAAGAAAAAAAATGCATCCTTACTTCAGCACAACAACAAAGAGGAAACTGTGCTTGTTCAACTAGAGCTTGTATGCATTCAAGACAATACAAATGCCCACAGTGTTCAAGGCGAAAGGTTAAATTATATGCTGGACAGACACAAACTGGACAGATTTCATGTGATTGTTCTACATCAGGAATGACTATATCCAATTCATTGGATAAAGCCTTTATACACTCTTCTGCCTTAAAAAGAAAAATATTTGAATGTATTCATATTATTAATTTAATAAAGAAAATATTTATAGTTACACATGTTACAAATTTAAAAATATTATTTAACTTAATCTGAGAAAAAATATGCGTATCACTATGAAAGATTTTATATTAAAAAAATTTTGCCATCACATATTACTCAATTATATTCTGAAATGAAATATAATTTATTATAATACAAATAAAAAGTAATAGTACATGATAACAAATAATAAGATTTATTCTTATAAATATAAATTTAATGGCTATACTTGTTTCATTGTAACAAAATTCAATATGCCTGCCTTTAAATTCATTTATTTAAAATATAACTCAGATTCAAGTTGCATTAATGTACAATATTTACACTTAACTAAATATATGGCTAAAATTCTGGTTTTGCAAAATTATTTTTAGGTGTGTTGAAAATTTTACAACTTTCTAAGAGATCTACTTACATTAGATTTTTTTTCATTTAAATTGAGTTTTGCATATTATTTTTTATGAGTTTTCTTTCATATGATATATCTACAAGTTGATGTGTTTCTTGATCTGAAATATCATCTAGCACAGAGTCCAAAATAAAAAGTACATCTCTTATCCAACTTTCATTCAAATTAATTTCAGAAAAGTCATTACCTTGCAATTTAACATTATATGATAAGTGTGAATACAGTTATGCCAATTATGCAAGCCAATTATTAATACCAATTAAGGAGGAAAGATATTTATCATTATAATAAAAATTAAAATAAAACAACAAAAGAGATACTCATTTACATTCATTTGTACTATCATTTTAATTTTGAGTAAAAATTATAACACTCTCCTCCCTCACCAAAAAAATTAATATACTATTAGTGATAGTTATTAAATCTTTGCAATGATTTGAGAAATCCTGCCATAATACTTTCACTCGTTTTCTAAATAAATGTAATTCAAATTAAAATTTAACAGATTTCCCTAATATTAAAAAAAATTCTAATTAAAGGGAAACTTGGCTGAAAACATTTAAGATATATGAAGCAAGCTGGATATATTTACAAGCAGATGGATATTTTTCCATACTTTTCATAATTTTAATAATAATAAAAAATTGGTATCATAATATTCAAAGGCAGAAAAATTTCTGAATGACATGTCGAGAGCTTGAAATGTCAATTCATTTTCTGCCATTTTTTTAAGGCTGAACATAAAGGGGGGGGGACAGTGGGCTCAGCACCACTTGTATTTTATTTAAGATGGTAATGGCTACCTTAATGTTTAAATACTTTCATGTATGTACCTTTTGTACATTCTGTAGAATTTGACCTATCCCTATTAAAGAACTTTAGCTGCAATACCTATTATTATATATGTATATTTTTATCAAATTTAATATTTGAATAACTCAATTTGTAAATATAATGTCTACATCAATTTTTTTTAATTTATCAAAACTTTAAACACAAAATTCCAAACAATTATTTAAAATTAGCAGTTACATTTTAGTCTTTCTGAGGAACTCCATAAGAAATAATAAAATAAAATAAAAATTTTTAAAAAAATTATAATTTTGGCATTGCTTATAAAACTGTAAGCAAATATGAATATAAATGTTATATAATATATTATAAATTGCATCAATTTATTATAAAATGTTTATTTTTAGAATTGTAATAATCTATCGTTCCAGTATTGAAATTTCAATACTTACTTTTTCTATGCTTTTTGTACTGCCTCGAACAAGTAGTTGATGAGCTTTAATATCCAAGGTAGCTGAATGCAGATCACAAGACTGAATAAAATTATCCAAATTCACACCATATCTTTTGATTATTGCTTTTAATAACAAACTACTATTTAGTTCTGTACTCAGAGAAATAGTCTGCATCACATGGTTTTCAGCATCTTCAAGAAACAAGGCTATTTGGTATTTAGCTTTATCACAGGCAGAATGAGATCCATATAAAGTTAGTGTTTTCATTTTATTATCTACTACAATATATACATTTTCAGCTTGTTCTAGATTTTTAAGCCATACTTGCCCACCGTAGAAAAAAATATTTTCTAAATCCTTGATTGTTTCTGAACTTAACAAGTCTCCTGCTAATAAATCATTAACTTTCCTATGCAAAAAGGATAATATTTCATTGTTATTTGATGATAATTTAATCAGTGCTTTCTCTTCACTCTCTAAATCAATGCTGAAACCAATTTCTAAATCATCATTATTTTCAGAAAATTTTTTAATATGTTGTTTGACTTGTTCCAATTCAGCAATGAAAGCATGCTTTAGAACTTTACAAAGTTCTTTATTACATTTAACAACAAGATTATAAAGAATTTTGGTTAAGAATTTCCTACTTTTAACAACAATGCCAGACAATACTTCAGCAATGAAACTCAATACTTCATTATCTAGAATATCAATATACACTATCATATCAAGATCTTTGGGATTCGGCTTTGGAACTGTCACATCAAAATCACCAAGAACTGAAAATTCTTTGCATACATCAGCTATCATTGATCTTAATGCAATTATATCATCCTCTATCATTTTAAATGGGGGTTTATATTCTAATTCAATACTATCAATCAAGGAATTGGGTATTAAAAGTTGTAGTTCTTGTTTTAATTTCTTAGCATTTGTTTCAGGTGGCAAACCAGTAATGTATAATTGGTTTTCCCTTTTATTACTAGTTTGAATAAATATATCACATCCAAAAATTCTAATGTTTCTAAAAGCTAATTTACGTGCAATTCTGAAATCTTCAGCAGAATTAAAATTAACATAACAATTCCCAGAACAAGGACGTCTTATCCAAGCAATAAATAATTGATAAGGATAATATTGAGTATCAGTAATATTATCTAAAATGTCCATGTCAGAATGATCTTGATACAAAGTATTCAATATTTCAGCTTGAGATTTCTGATACAGATTTGTTGCTACAGCACCTTTTGACCAATTTATTTCAAAACAAATTTTGTTTTGATTATATTTAAGTTCCAAAATTTCCAACTGATTCTCACTTAATATGCCATCAAATTTACTTTTCAAAATATCCTGAACTAAACACTGGGCAAAATCAATGTATTCTGGTAATGCATAAACATAAACACAACCTTTATTTATAGATACTTCCAAAAAAATCAAATCACTACCACATTCTTTTTTAATGTTTTCTTCAATTTTTCTCAACTTTCTTCCATCTGGACCTAGCAACAAGTCATTCATCAGTTCTTCTCCAACAGGCTCAATTGTCCTGCATGTTAGTGTTGCATCAAATAAATCTTCATTTTTATATGGTAGCATATCACTCATTAGAGCCTTCATAATTATATCAATAGGCACAACTGTAATATGAAATAACGTGACTACCTTGTTACGAATTATTTTATCATAAATTATAAACTGTGGTTTACTTTCAGTTTGATAAATAACTGATTCTTGATGAATAGAAGCTAGGAGAGAAGAGGATAAAACTCTATAACCACTTTTGAAATAGCCTGTATAAACACATAAATCAGAATAAAAACATTCAAACAGGATTTCAGTAAAATCCAAATAATAATTTTGCAAGTCTGAAAACTCCAAAATAATTTTTTTTCCAAGGCAATTATAAACAATATTACAAATTTCTATCACACGAGAATGTATTTTCTTCATGGTATTCAGATTAATAAAATGTTTTTTACACCAATCAGAACTTAAGTTATTTTCTATCCAACTCTTGTAAATGGAAAGATACAAAAAGGTATCACTCTCATTTATAGTTAATTGAAGTTTCATAGCATCAATCGATTTTTGCTGCATTTCATTTCCGGTACGGATAAAAATTCTTTGTTTATTGCAGAAGAATGCGACAAGCACCACTGATTCAAAAGCAAACCCTTTTTTCAAAGCAATTAGTATTAACTTTGAATATTTTAAATGAAAGGGTAACTTACCCATATCTTTTCCCATCGGAGTTAGACTATTACCTTTAACAGCCTCATACTTTTGTAGATCATTCACAATATCATGTAAAATATGATTTGGAAAGAATTCTACAAACTGCAAGGTTTTGCCAGATCTATATTGGATAATTTTAATTAATGTATTGGTGGGATTCAGTCTTAACATTTCTGGGCAATCTTTCTGTGGCATATCCATAATATAATTATCCTTGTTGTAGATTCTATAACAAATCCCACTATCAAATTTTCCTACCATACTTTTCCGCAATTTAGCTTTTTGGCAAGAAATAAAAGTAGTTTTTACAGCCTCCTTTTTTGATGAATAGTCATAAAACATAGATTTTCTAATGCCACTATCAACAATGAATTTTACAGAAGGATAAATCGTTGCCTCGTAACAGTCTGTTGTAAGGAAAACTTTTCTTTTCGAACTGAGCAAGAGATTATAATATAAGTTATAATGGGCATTTTCATAAATTAAAAAATACTCTACGTCATTAAAATGAAAATTTTGTAATTGTTTCTTCAACATTTCCTCGGCATGTTTCAAATCACTAAAATCTGGAAGAAATGCTAAAATATCACCAAAATCATGCAGTGCAAGGATACTCATGATAGTATGATTAACGTCAGAAATATAGTCATCTGAAGGAGTTAGAGAGTTCTTTTTCCAAACAGTTTTGACAGGAAAAGAAATGCAAGGTGCTTTCAATATCTGAAAACCACTTCTTATTTTAGAGAAATATTTTTTATAATTCTTTAAATCTGCATGAGGTGATATTAACAAAATCAGTCTTGAACTTTTATTGGCTGCAATCATATCTCGAAGGTATGAAAGCAAAAGATCAGATTCAATTGATCGTACCAAGGGAACATTAAAAATAACAACTGCTTCCTTTAAAACAAATCTACTATCTACAAAATAGTTAAGCAATTGTTTTTCACTAAGACACAACATGTCATTAGCAAGTCCTTTTTCATTAAATAAATTTGTATTAATTTTTTCTCCCAAAAAATTAGAAAGCCAATTGCTAAGTCCCAGTTTCAAAATATCACAATTTTCACAAGATATGATACATTTTTGTGGGAACATGATTTGGATTAGAGGTGGTAAAACCATATTAAAACCAAAAGAACTGTCAGCAACAATGATAGTTACTTGATTGTCATTTAAACAATTTATTACTTCGTCACGAAATGCATACGAATGAAAGAAATTTTCAAATAATTTGCATTCAAATAAAAGTTTATTTTGAATCTTTCTTGAGCAATGAATGGCATCTTCAACCCCTGAAGTGCAAACAGAAGATAGTCGAGCTTTTAAACTACTAATAACTTTTTCATACTGTTTTAACTGTAATGACAAATTATATATATGTTGTTCCAAATATTTAGAATATTTTGGTTCCATCAATATCTTTTTCTTCTTTTCTATTTCAGAATAAAGTTTTGTAATGCAAATTTCAGACAGCTTATCTATTTCCTGTCTGTAATGCAAAACAACATCAAATGATGAATTAAACTGCTGCATATTCATATTTGGCAATTTTAATTGTTAAATAAGCAAACTATATAAGAAGGCAAACTATAATTATCCTTGACTTCCATACAATGAAAACTTTCACTTCACATTCAAGGATACATCAATAATAAATTGAAGAAAAATTTTAAATTGACATTATTATATATTTCTTGTACTTTCATGATATTCAAATACTTGGCTCTTTTGAAAACCTAAAAGGAATTTTTTAAAAATTGAAATATAATATTACATGTAATATATAAATGTCATTTATTATTAAATATAATTAATTATTGGAAAATTTACTTTCCTGCTATTAAAGAATCAAATATTCTATCAAAAAAATTTTAAAGCATTTATGTTTGACCAAATCCAAAATCTAAACAAAATACAAATAAATAAAAGCATCTGAAATTACTCTGCAATAACCAATTTGAAATACATAATTTTTCAGATAATATGAAAAAAACTTGATCATCATTAAAATTCTATGTATTTTTTTAATATATACAGTAATAGCTCCTTATTCGCACTTCCTTCATTCGCATTTTCACTATTTGCGGATTTTAAAAAATGTGACCCAATTCCTATATTTGTGGCTACAAATTTCTTTATTTGTGGATCTAATATGTACATACATAATAATAAAAGGATTCCAATAGGTATCCAAACAATATCCTTTGTAAATGCCATCAAATGGATTAATAAAAAAAAGTAATATAGATCTTAATATAACTTTGTCTAAAGTATGTTGTTAAATGCAAACTGCAAACATAGCCAAAATCGCGAATGAAATAGGACGAGATGGGTTCGAACATGATAGAATCAATTGACAATCAGGAATTGCTTGAATCGCAAGATGGAGATCTAACTGAAACCGACTTGGAGGAAATGTTAAATTCACAGCCCATTGAAGAAGAGGCTTCAACAAGCACTAGAAATGTGACATTTAATTTGAAAAATAGTGAAGGTTTAAGAATGCCAAATGAGCTTTGCAATTTCTTGATGAACATTGATCTGTCTATGGAATGAAGTCTTATTTTTAAGAGGCAAATTGCTAATGCGACTGCTGCGTATCAGTTTGAATGGAAGGAGCTTTTAAAAACTGTCAAGCAAGAGAAAATGACAAAATTCTTCAAACCATTGCCTAAGCATAAAGATAATTAATCAAAATGTTTAAAAACTTCAATTAAATGGATTTGTTTAAATAAATATATATATATATATTATTTTGTCACCTAGGAACATATCCCTTATAATCCCATAAAAATTACCATTCTGTATTCACAGTTTCTGTATTAGTGGCATATTTATGGAACATATACCCCGTGAATAGAGAGTTTTTACTGTAACAAACAATTTTATAAAATTGTCATAAAAAATTCAATTGGAGAAAACAAAAGAACATTGAACAACAACTGATGAATTACAGAACTTCGTTATTTTCATAAAATTGAAGAGTATGACAGATTACTATTTGATGCACTATTATAAATTATATAATTCCAAAGCTGAAGGAAAGTGTTTTATACTAGAATAATCAAACATTTCTCACTAAAATTAACGACTGTCAATTATTTTCAAATGTAATAATGATTATTTGTCCTGTCAGCAATTATCTACATAATACAACAGTTTATGTATTAATATATAAAATTTAACCAACATATCACACCAATGATATTTAAATAAAATAAAATACTAGATGTCCAGGGAAGAAAAATGTGTTTCCACTTTTTAAAAATATAATTAGAAAATAAAATCCGTGTTATCTTTAAACTGCTTAAATTGTTCCTATTCTTACCTATTTTCATTGGTAATGCACAATACACATTAGATGATACAAGATATGGATATAATATAACTTTAGAAAATATTTTTTTAAAAATTAACAAATTAGCATTAAGAAGGATGTGAATAATAATATTTAGTATTAATAATTTTCTTTTGATCTTATGAATAAAATCTACAATATGACTAAGAAAAAGATTCTTAATGTGTAATACATTTGATGATAATACTTTTTTTCTTAATGATTAATACTTTTATTCTTAATGATAATACTTTTTCATAGTGCATAATATAAATAAAAAATTGGGATAAGCAATATTGAACTATCATTAGCTCAAGATCAGCAGTAACTGACCTATCAGAGAAACAAGTGTGAGAGGAAAATATAAAAAAATGGAAGAAGTGAAATGATATTTCTGAATCTACTTTATCATGTGTTTCTAAGCTTAACATCAAAATTAATATTAAGATCCATCTTCTTATAATATTTTAATAAATCATTATTAAAAATCTTTATACAATAAATAAATCATATAGTTAGTTTTTCATTGCAATGTATATAAATAATTCCTTAAAAAGTAACTTTTTATTTCAAATAATTCAATCAAAAAAGTAAGTCAACTCATTTAAAGAGGAAATAATTCAATATCTACTAATAAAGTTAGTCTAATAATAAAGGTTATTACTATAATTATCATTTCATGTTTAAAGCTAAATTCATTGTTTATATAAATCTTATCCCTTGTTATACCACATTTCAGTTCTGAATGGCTAAACTGCCATTAGACTTGAGTAAAGATATAATTTCTTGAATTGATCATGATGGAATTCGTAAACTGTTAAAAAGAGGAAAATACACCATAACTCAACACAACCATATTAAATAATGTAAAATTAATTTCATTATTGTTTTTAATGCTTTAGTGAGTTTAAAATTATCTTCTAAAATTAATCAACAATTTTAAATTGTTTACAGAAAAGATATAGTACTGATTCATCAAAAGGTTCTTAATTAATCAACAATAATATTTTACATAATAGAGATTGATATTTATTATAGAATAATGTAAATCATTAAATATTCTACTACACATAAAAATAAAAAGACTTCATTAGTAATTACACTAAAAAATTTATCATAACTTATGGATCACAAGAGGTATAATATGAAATTGTGGTTTTTTTAAAATGTCAACACATGTCAAAAAATTATGAAACTCTCTATTAAAGCTTACCGATCAAAATTTGCAATTCCAATCACATTCTTATCAAACCTAAATCCATTCCAACATTTCTCAATGCCTACAAAGAGTTCAAGAATGCGCCAACTTAAGTTTCGGTTTCGAAAAGTCTCTTGGCTAGTTGAGTTGTAATATTCCTGATTTTCGTTCAGCAGTTAATCATCATCCATCTATATTATATCATTGTGAAAGTTTTTATAGATCACGCCAGAACGGCAGAACGGAATCGGATGAAATTCAGCACAAAGATAGATTATAGTCAGGAATAGAACATAGGCTGCTTTTTATTCCGGTCAATTGAGTGGTTAAATTTTATTAATTAAAAACTAACTTTCGAGAAAAAAAGCTGAAGCCAAATCCCGCCAAAGATAAGTGAGGCTCCAGTCTTTTTTTTTCCAACAAAAATGAGGTTAGGGTAAGCAGAATTTCGACCGATTATTTCAAACGATTCTATTTATTTTTTAGTGTTTGATGTATTTAAAATCAAATTTCGTTAATTAATCGATCTTTCGGATTCATTATGAAGTACTTTTGAATTAAAAGAAAACAGAATAAAGGAAATAAAAAATTTGTAATCTGCATCGCTTTACCCCAACTGGTGTAGGAAAGTCAGACATTGGCGTTACGCCATCTCGCATTGAAAGTTCGAACGTGATTTTTGACAACTGTGTTTTCATTTAAATTAAACGTTTAAAAATTATGTGTATACTCTTGTTGTAATACTGTTGTAGCTATCTCAATCTCGATCAATAACTAAAAGGGATTCGACCGGACTTGATTTGCTGTTTTGTTTTATTTTGGGTATATAATGTAAATGAATAGTTTTTATGTTAGTTGTGTGTTTTTGTTATTAAATTGTGTTTGCTATATATTTTTCGCATGCGCTAAAACTTTTAAATGTATCGTTTTTAGGTTAGGTTTAATTTTTTTTTATTTGTTGTTATTTGATAGTTTTTCCGTACATATACATCAAAATTTCCAAGCGAACAGAGTAGCGGGTAATAGTTAGTAATGTCATGATTGTGTTACTTTATTTCTAAAGCTATAATTGTATTTTGCATCGAAAAAAAAAAACTTTTTTTCCTTTGTCATGAAGAGCATACAGACGCCTTTCGAATAAAAATATATGTTTTTTAATTTCATTACATATAGTAAAATTATGAATCTTGAAATTTTTTTTTAACCTTTAATTTGTTAGAATGATCGAAAGCAACTTCGGAATTTTGAATTTCTTACAAGTCTCAATCAATGAGAATTATTTTCATCATTGGATTGTGTTCAATGTTTTAAGTAAATGCTATGTTATGTAAATCCCTTGCTTACGACTGCCCGGTCACTGGATTCCTAGGAGAACGCCTTATTAAAATTTGTTGGTCGCTTCCATGTATCCTAATAGTTCTCATAGAGCACCCAATAAAAAGTCTGCCATAGAAATCGGTTGATGGAATTTAGATTTGCTTATCTATCTATCTATCTGTGTGTGTGTGTGTGTGTGTGTGTGTGTGTGTGTGTGTGTGTGTGTGTGTGTGTGTGTGTGTGTGTAAAGTTAGAGTATATTACACAGAAATCGCTCTTATAATATATTAATTAATAGCAATAATCAAATCGAAACAAATCCGAAACGGACGATTCGGGCTACTTAATTGAACTTCTTATAGCTGCGCTGAATTTAAAACTCTCGCTAACTAATGGAGTTTCAAAATATTTTTAGAAATTTTTTTTAAAATTCACTGCGCTCCTCATAATATTCTTATCCGGAAACATGATATAAAAGAAATCAATAGGTGTAAAATATAAAATTTAATGAGGATCAAAAAATAGGCTTAATGATCACTAGATGCGTAATTGCTTTTGAGTGGGAAAAAAAAAACTATTTTGGTGGTAAGTAAAACGTTTGTCGTTGCCCATCAAAAATATTTGGCGCGATATCATCTTTCATCTCCCTGGAGGGGTGCGTAATTTGGTGGTAAGTTCGTAAGCCAGATAAGAGCTTCCGGACATGAGTGTGCACTTCTCACACAGTAGCGGTAATGTTATACATCCACGGATCCAATGGTCCCGAGTTCAAAACTCCAAGAACGCAAACTATTAATATGATTGATGTGATCCCCAGGACATTCACAAATACATTGAAATGAAAAGGCGGATGTACACTCTTAAAACGGTCACGGAGTCACAACTATTGCGGGAGTTAATTACTTCAGAAGATTAGATTTATCATTACTAGGATAACTCACTACAAAAGACATTTTTGAAAACAATATGTTATTCCGACCATGTTCTTTCTTCCTCCATGGCTCAAAAATTGAAAAGAAGTAAATCATAACTGCATGCCTTTTAATCTGGATGATTATAACTCCAGCTCTGTTGAATAGATTTGGTCTGTGCCAAGTGTGTATACTTAAAAATCATATTGAAAGCATCATCTTGTTTTGTTCTAAATACTCCATTTTTGAGTCAAATTTTTTAGGAAAACTTAATATCGATCTTCATTCTTGTTCTTCATTCAAAGCGTTCATTCAAAATGCTGTTTCTTTTAAGCAGCATCCTCGGAGCCTCATTTAGTCTCTGAATTTTTTTAATATTTATTGAAAGTATTCTTTTCGCATTGGGGTTGGGGATAAGGACTTTTGTTTCCAAATATGTGTATCAAACTAAATTAAAATTGTTAAATTTGCAATTGTTATTTTTAAATATTTGTTATTTCAATTACACTGTTAACTAAAAATGTTAATTAAATAAAATTTAATAATTATAATTAATGCTTAATTTTCTAATTTAAGTAACGAGCGACTGACTTAATTTATCTATTTCAACTTGCGTTTTGACTTTAATTTTTTTTTTATTTATTGATTGGGGTAAATCACATTCTGAAAAAGCTGAACTTTAAAAAAATGCCATGTCTTTAAATATTTATTTTAGTTTTATATTCTGCCGATGGCGCCAGCGGAATTAATCCATTAGAAAGTCATGTCATAAGAAATTAGAAACAATCTGTATGGGGTAGAGCATTGTTAAGTCACCGCTCCTTTCAATGGAGCTGTGACTTTACAATAAATGTGAATACTTCAATTTCAATCATATGCGATTCATTGATACGGTAATTCGAAAAATAACCGATCTGTTCACTTATTTGTGCCAGCTTTTGATGCTTTTTCAATTATTATAAAATATCCAAGTTACTATTTAGCATCATCTGATGGACATCTAAAGGCCTCATCACACGGCAAAATATCGTCGGCACTTTCAGTCAGCAAACGACAACGAAAGTAACGTCACACAAGTGACGTCACTTCAAAGTTTCACATGATTGGTTGAATTTCGTTTGCGGACAATATTTCCGACGGCATTTTCTAGCTGGTTAGAAAAAGTTGTCGATTATGAAACTTGCTTGACCGGTTTTTGAGGGTAGAAACGGAAAAGTACTGACAAAATTTCACCGTGTGATAAGGCCTTAAGTTTCGACCGATGAATGCAAATTATTCCACTTGAAGATTATTAAAGGGCATTTTAGGACAAATGAAAAACAAAAATCCGCAATGGGCGTACAAAAATTCCTCGATAAGGAAAGTAAAAACCATCAAAATATATTCAATGTTCTTGAAAAGTTCAAACAAAAGTCAACACTTAATATCACAGAAAAAACTCTCTCATAAAAATTCTCTAAAATTCTAGAAATCATTATTTCTGCTGGCAAGTAGATAATTAAGTCAATATGACGAATAATAATTTTAAATCAACTGTTAAATATCTCATAAAGAATTACATTTTTGTTATCGATAGTATTTCTCAAATTAAACGTAACTGCAATTAAATCAGTTTTAAACATACAAAAAATCATGCCTTACAGATTTGTTTTGATTATTTAATTTAGAGCTATGAAATATAACTTTTTTTATTGTTCACTCTGGTGTGATAGAACTTCAGTGTTCAAGATTCGAGTTTTTATTTTCATTTTTTAAATCAAAAATGAACAAGATATGAATTAAAATTATTTGTAAATTGTTGATCTAGTTTGATACCATATTTAAAAAGAATTAGAAAAACGAAACCAGTGTGAAGCGTCGGAATTATTAGTTGCTAAGTAAGTACTTAATGGGTATTACATTCTAAATGGGCAAAACGTGTTAAAATCCCATGGTTTTGGAAATTTGGGGATTCTGAAAATATAAACTTTTTTTTTTTTTTTTTTCATTTTAGCTTGTCGCTCATAACGTTTCAAACTGGTTTAAATGATTATGTATACTTTCTGTCTTTGTATCTCTATTTCTATTATTAATAAAGAGGATTTATAAAAAGTTTATCTTTGTTGTCAATTAATTTTATAAATTTTTGTTGAAAATTGAAAGGCTTAGAATTCAATAATTTTAACTTTAAAGTAATTCTCTGATGAATTTAAATGCAATTCAACTCTCTAATGAAATTAAGGCAAATATGATTATTTTAAAATTCTGAACTATGAAAAAATACTCTTTTAAAGTTTAGCCTTCTAAAAATATTTTTCATTCTTTTCAAATCCTTATTTTACTCTGCACGTTGTGAATAATGTAATTTTCCTTCGCCATTCTTCAGAAATAAAACACTATTATTACTTTTAAAGGAATACTATGCAAAACAAAAAGTTAATTTTTTTTAACAAATTATTCTATATTTTTAGATGCATTAAAATTTTTCCAGATATTAACTGTCTTTGACCGGTTCGCCAGTATTAACAATCTTGCGAACGGTCTGGCTGTAGTGCTCCAACAGCTTTATTATAAGTATAGATTAAAATAGAAATAATGAAACTATAAAGATATATTTTAGTTAATTCAAGCAAGTCTTAAAAAAAATAAAAATATGACAGAGGAAAGCAGAGTCGTTCCTCATTCAAGTCATATGCGTACTACAGGATACATAAAATCTCAAAGAATTAATTACTCTGCAAACACTTCACTGATTCAATGAAAAATTCAGGTATCAATGAAAAATTCAGGTATCAATGAAAAATTCATTATTTTTAACAAGTCGCAAAAAATGATATTAATTTGAAAATAAATAACCAATTAATTTTGTGAGCCACCAGTCAACAATATTCGTAATTTCTTTTATTTCATTGTGAGGAAAATGTAATATTAAAATTCAATCTATTACAAAAACATTATGCATTTTAAACTCTATTTAACGTTTTTCAAAATAGAGTGAAAGAATAAAACCGCAGAGAAGGAAATCTTTTTCTCTGTGAATAAAACTTTTATAATAAAAAAGTCGTCTGGTATTTCATTATTTCTATTACTTTTTTTTTTTTTTTTTAAGATTTTTTCTTTACGGAAAATAAAATAAAATAATTTAAAAAATAACTTTTTTTTTCGGCTTCGAAGATGCAGACGATTTTTATTCTGTAGCGTAAGCAAACAAAATTTTCCTCGTGAGAAGTTTCCTATAATTTGTTTATGATCATTTCATTTTAAAACTGGATTCATTTTTGCATCTTTTGACAGAGGAAGGTTCTTTTTCTATTTCTGCAATAATTGTGTAATAACACTTTTAGATAATTGTTCATATTTTCTTCCTTCCAAAGTACTGAAAAGTAAAGCTGAATAATAAAGAAAAAAATATATTTATTTTTAGAATCGCATCTAAAAATGGCTGTTTCAACAATGACAGTTCAAGAAGCAACTATGCAAGAAGTAAGACATTTCATACTTTTTGATTTGTCAAATTAATTTTCTTGTAAATTCTTTAAAAATGCACGAGTAAATTATTTAATATGCAATTAGGTAATGGAAATAAATTAATAATATTCGAATTATCTGTAAGTTAACGAAAATGTCAGAAAAGATGTTTAAAAAAGATGGAGGGAAGAAAAAAATACAGATAAATTTGTTTTGCAAATTTAAAAATAATTATTATTTTATTACTTTTAAAGGTAATAAATAATAATTTTATTACCTTTTTTTTTTACCCTTAATAAAATTAGAAGCTTTTCGTTTTATGATTTAATGCTCTTTATTAATGGCCCGTTGAGTGCAAGCTTTGCCACCCTACTTTATTGAAGTCATTTATTCTTTGCAATGAGTATTTAAATATTTAAATAGAATAATTTCTCAAACATAGTCTTCCAGAGAAAATAAAATTTCAATAATATCTAGACAAATTTGAATATTTTAGTGTCCATATATTCGCTATTTATTTGTGGTTTTTATAACTGTTAATCTATATCTATTCTATACTTATAATAAAGCTCAATGTGTGTGTGTGTGTGTTGGCGCTCTGCAGGCCAGACCGTTGGACCTATAGCTACTAAATTTGGTACATGTATACCTTGGAGGTCCGGAATGTGCACCTTGGAGCCCTTTATTCGAATTTTTAATTAGAATTTGAATTAATTAAAATTTAAGCGAAATTTCGACGTTTTTCCGCTATAACTTCCGAAAATATTATTGCACAAACATGATTTTTATATCAATTTAAAGATAAAAAAATTAGCTTTCTAATGGTATCAGTTTTTAAATTTATAATGTAAACTTCTATTTTTAATGAATTTTTAAAGAAATATTTTAACCATGTTTTTATCACGTGACTGGATAAAATAAAAGAATACCGGAAGTTCAAAAAAAAAATTACCATCGCAAAATAAATCTACAGAAATGTTACTTTCAGCACGTGACTGGATAAAATAAAAGAAGTATAAAATGTGATATTTTCTTTGAAAAATAAATGCAAAGCAAAGGTTTCTACAATCGTTTGCAATATCTATATCGTTAACTCGATAAATCTTCTTTATTTACGGTAAACTTGATTGAATTTTGACAGGATATGCATTGAAATCCCGACTTAAGGGCATATTTATGTAATCGTTTGCAATATCTGTATCATTAATTTAATACTTTTTTTCCCTTTCTCGCTTTCTTTAAAAGAACATATTTAATATTTTGGCAACATAATCGAAATTTTTTTTAATATTTTGGAAGCATAACTGATGGTTAAAACTGACTGATTTATAAAATTAAAGAATATTATTAGGAAAAGGTGTACTTTTAGAACTTTCCGTCCGTCATCTTAAAGAAAATACTAATTTCAGGTCAATCAATGCCCGGAATTACTTCAAGGCTAATGAATATGTGATTTAATTGAAAATTTTAGAACGCTTTACTCATGGCGAACCAGCTGGTCGCCAAAGGCGGCTAGTAATAAATAAACTGTCACCAGCTCATGCTTAGAATTGGCACCCCATGAATTCAAAATCCAAATGATTCTCTATTTATTTCTTTTCATATTTAATATGCCATTTTAAGAATTAGAAGTAAAGAGTATATATGTTTCCATGTTCACTAGGATCTCTAATCGAATTCACAAGTATAATATCTCAAAATTCAAATTTTTAAATCATATTAGCTATAATCTTTTTTTCTTTTTTTTTAGAAGTGTAAGAACAATAATTCTGAGTGCAGATTATTTATTACCTTTCGATATTAAAAAAATCTTTTTTATTTCTTAAATTATTTAGAAGCCTTGTACAAAAATTTGAAATTTGTTTCGCAAAATTGCAAAATGTAATTACAATGTAACACACAGTGGCTCAAAAAATTGAGAGTACACCTTAATTTTATTTGATAATTCCGACTTTAAATATAAACAGAACAAGAACAATTAAGAACATTAACAAGAAGTGCAAACATGTTTTTATTTTTACACATAACAAAAGTTTTAATTTAGAGTAAAAATAAAGAAAAATCAACCAACAATTTTTAAATTAAAATTTTTTAGATGCATTTAAATAAACATACGCAGAATTTTGTCTCAAAAAATGGAGAGTACACCAATGAAATTTTAGCAATATATCGCATGACAAGAAAATATAAGCATTTAGTTTCATGTATTTTAGCTCTTATGATGGCCTCTAAATGTCATGATACCGATTCGAACAATTTTAGGTGATATTTGAAGATATTTTACCCTATTTTTTCTCAAAACTTATTTTTAATGGGTTTTGTTTCTAATTTTGTGTTTTTGAACCATTTTTTCAAGTATGGCCCCAGAATGTTCAACTGCATTGATGTCAGTGTACTGTGGTAATGTGTGTAATTGCTGCTTACAACGAAAAAGACACCCCATTTTGCGTCCCGTGTATTCTGTTTGGGGTTGCTGTCCTACTGGTAAGTGGGATTGCCACCTAAACCAAATTTTTGGCACTTTGCTTTAGATTGCTATGAGCATATTGTTCACCCAACTTGCAGCAGAAACTTTTCAAATTGTTGTATATGCCGTTGATGGCTCTACATTTGATGATGAGAAATGAAATATAAATTTGTGCTGTAACTAATTGAAATAAACAAAGGAATTGCGGTGTAACTAAAATGATGAAATGATACTTCTATACTGTGCAGTTTATTGCTATGAGAAGGGGCATGGAGTCACCTCACTACCAACGGTAAGCATCTCATCCAAGTTCAAATCTCGTTCTGCCGGGTCATGACCTGAGCAGTTACAAAAAAGGAGCAACCCAACACAAATCATAGGCAGTAGTGTAAGTACTGTAAGTATCTTGTGCGAAATGCCATTTGACAAGCTGGATATGAAAGTCGCATTATTAGAGAGAAAACGTTCATCAGCTAGCAAATTCATAAAAAGCGTTTGAAGTTTGCAAAATATTACCATTTAAAACCAATAACTTGTAGAAGAAAGTTTTATTTATTGATGAAAGAAAACTCAATATTTTTGGCAGTAACAGGCACTGTAATTTATGAAGAAAGCCTAATGCTGCTTTGGATCCAAAAAATTTACTTCTTACAATTAAACATGGTGATGACTGCATCATGATTTGAGGTTGCAGGGTTTCATCTAGGCAGGAAATTTGATTCTTATTGATGGCCTTATAAACCATATAGTTTACTTGGATATACTTCGTAGCTATCTAAAAGAAAGTGCCAAAAATTTGGGTTTAGATGGCATTCCTACTTTTCAGTAGGACAGCAACCCCAAACAAAAAGCACGTAACGGCAAAATGTGGTGTATTTTTCGTTGTAAACGTCAATTACACACAGTGCACCGACATCAATGCAGTTGAGTATTCGTGAACCATACTCGAAAAAGTGGTTCAAAAACAAAATTAGAAACAAAACCCAATTAAAATAAGTTTTGGGAGAGAAATAGGATAAAATATCTTCAAATATCACCCAAAATTGGCCGAATTGGTACCATGCCATTTAGGGGCCATCATAAGAGGCAAAATACATGAAACCAAATGCTTACATTTTCTTTCCATGCGATATATTACAAAAATTTCATTCGTGTATTCTCAATTTTTTGAAGCAAAATTCTGCGTATGTTTATCTAAAATGCTTCTAAAATTTTTTAATTTAAAAATTGTTTATTAATTTTTTTTAACTCTAAGTTAAAATTTTTTTTATATGTGAAAATAAAAACATGTTTGCACTTCTCGTTAATGTGTTATTTATATTGAAAGTCGGAATTATCAAATAAAAGTAAAGTGTACTCTCAATTTTTCGAGCCACTGTATATAATTGGTACTTAATTTTTTATTCCACCCATACGACTCATGTAAGCGAGTACTACAACTTGCATAGCCTTCGACTAATTCTTGTTCTACTAGATAAACTTTCCTCATTTTTATATCATTTACAAGTCACGTAGTCGAGCAGAAAATTCGATAATTTTAGCTCTTTTTAAATCGATTTTTTTGTCCTGTAGATAAACTTTTAAAATTATTTCTTAGACCTCTGCAAATGTAATACATTGAATTAAAAAATAATGACGAATTTATGCAATTTGCATTCTTATTTACATGTGAAATTAAATATTCATTCTATGTTTTTAATCTTTAATGCTCGGAGATTTAACTAGAAAATACAAAGTTCCAATATTGCAACATCATTTTTCAGGCACACAACACAAGTACATAAATTTTCGATCAGAAGGCAGCTTCGAAGATAGAGACGACTCTTCATTTTTAAGTTCGCTTTATTCTCTCTTCCGGGAGGCAGGCAAGTTTATGTACAAGCGGTGCTGATAAGAAAATGTACTAACGGATTAGGCAAGAAGTGCTGTAGAAAGAGGGAGAAATAAATTATCCCTGTCTTATATGCTGTGATGTTTTAATAGGGATCCCCATCTTATGTCTCGTCATCTGACCGTGGTTCAAAATCACGAGGTCCGTCCCCAAATATCCCTAGTGTTGCTTTGAAACGGGACGTTAATATAACTAAACTAAACTAAACCATCTCATGTCAGACAAAAAGCAAGGGAAACACAGAGATCTTATAGAAGAATTTCTCAAGTCAGAAATATTTTGTCTCTTCACGCGAAGCATTTGAAAGTGTCTGCTCGATTCAAAAATTTTACAAAACTTAACTTGAACTAATTAAGTAGAGACAGGGAAATTGGACCAGGAAATAAGAGAATGTCTTAGAATGACTTTAATGCGTTTAATATGAGATAAAATACGATAAAACTTTGTAAATTAATTAGAATTAAAGTTATATATATATATATATTGAGTTTGTAACATCTAATTTAAATCCAAATTAATTTCTAAAGCTTTATCTTAATTTCGCCCATAGTAACTTCATTCTAAAATATTCTCTTATTTCCTGATCCGATTCCATTTTTCTACTTAATTAATTCAAGAAATGCTTTGTAAAATTATTTAGTCAGTGATTCTCACGGTGAGAGTGAACGATAAAAATTACTGACTTAACAAATATTTTTTTAAAAAATGCCCCTGCGTTTCCCTTATCATGTGATCGACGTGTATCAAAACTCCCTATGAGAATCTTAATAATATATCGGCTGTATAAACGATATTTTCCCTATCAAGATATGTTATATAAAACGAGGGAAAATTAATTTCTGCTCTTTTCATTCACATCTGCTTGCCCGCGCTGCTTGTAAATATGCTGTCGGCCTCCAGAGAAAGAATAAAGCAAAATTAAAAAGACTCTGCCACCTGCTTCCAAAATTTTAAATCATCACCCCCCCACACACAGATATATATATATATATGTGTGTGTGTGTGTGTGTGTCAATTCAAAAATATAATAGTGTGCATGAAAATTTTAATTCCCGTTTTCTAATTAGGGAGGATAGAAAAATTTATTTACTAAGCGAATGTGCCTCATTATAAAAACAACTCATTAATTAACATTTTTTGAGACTTAAATTGGCCTTTGTCAATTTCTGCATTCAAACTTTGTAGGAAGGTTTTTGATAATTACATTACATCTATATTGAACGCAAACGGTTTATTTGGTACATGACACGTGACTATGAATTGGCCCCATAGCTTTTGACTATTTTTATAAATTTGAGGTGAAAGTAGAAGAAGTAAGGTTTACTTATTTAGCTATCGTTCATTCTTGCTGAAAATAGAGAAATAGTTCCATTTGAAGGAATCATTGCATCTTCACCATAAAATAGCTATGTTATTTCTTATAAATTAGGATCTCATAAGAATATCGCAACACAGAGTTAAGTCTGACTTTAATTTTATCTAAAATGTAATTCTTGCCTATATTTTACTAGCAATAATTAAATAGAAAAGAAACTATCATACTCTTATCATTCATCGAGAAAATTTATTATTATTATTACTATTTAAAAGCTGTGTGTAAATTATTAAACAATTGCAAGACAATTAAATAGCTTTATCCCTCTTTTTTAGTGGAAAACTCAATTTCCTGAATTTGCTACTTTGGAAGGCTCTTGTTTATTTATAAAAAAACTGATAGCTGTTTCACTTTCTTCAATTACTTATATCCGAGGAATTTTTCCAGAGACAGTCTATGGAGAACGAACTTTAGGGGGTAAGTTTAAATTTAGTTACTGTAAAAGACCTTTTTTTATGTTCATAATAACGGAATTTAGAATTCTATATGAAATTTTATCTTCAGAAATTAGCAAATATTTCGCGTTACATGACATAACGTTACATTTTTTTCAGGATTGAGAATTAAGTTATTAACGGAAGATTGCGGTAATAAAACCGTTTTGAAATTTATCAATACGATAAGAAGCTGTTATGACGCAGTGGAAAAGAAATACGTAAGTTATCATTAAATTAATTTATTATTATATTGTAATATAATAATAAACCCTCCTAATATTCAGAGCCGGCTTTCTCTATGAAGAGGCCCGGGTGCAAGAAACCATTTGGAGCACTAAATTTTTTTTAGCTAAATAAAAAAAGAAGTAGAAAACCCGAATATTTGCATATTTATTTAATGCGTAATTTTGATTTTGCCATTAATTACTGTAGGAAAATTACAATTTTTCCATTTCCTTTTTGATACTTTATTATACATTATACATATACATATATATACCCAGAGCGTTTGAGCATTACATCCAAATGCTTGACCGAAGATAATTCTTCATTAATTTTAATTTGCTGAGAAAGGGTTCAGCACTTATTACAGAAACTGGCAAATATGAAGAAAAAATTAACTCAGTTAATAAATTTAGAATTAAATCATTATATTTATTAGTTACATCCCTCTCATTCAAAATCAAGTGCCGTCACAAAGCAATTATTTGGATGAGGTTTTCATTTACATCATTATTATAAAACGGTATAAAGGTTTTTGGGACAAATTTCTGATTCCTTTTTTTGTAAAGTTTTTATGTCAGTGATTAATATGAAGTATTTTTAAATTTTCTAAAAACATTAATTTTTTTTTGTCTAAAACATTAAAAAAATAACATCTAAATTCTTCAACTAAGGTTTCTACAATTTCATTTTCTGCTATTTCGGCATATATATTTTATTTCTTTTACGAATTCATTTTTAAAGGAAATGTTCTAAAAGATTCAAATTACTTGCTATCGCTTTTGCTTCGTCTAAATTTGAATTACATTTCATTCTTAGATTTGGGATTTCAGCTTTAATTTCAATGACTAAATTAAAAGCCCAATTGAAAACAATTATTTTTATTCGAAATAGTTAATTAATAGCTAATTTTGGACAATATTGTAAACCATTCTATTAAATATAAAATAAATGTCATTTTTTTTATTGAATCAAATAGACTTTTTGCTTCGAAACCGCTATAATAATGTTATTTGCAACAATGAATTCTTCTTGGGGTCATTACAAGTTTACTTAAACTGTATGAACACTACTTTAATCTTATCTATTTTAGCTTCCCAACGAGTGTTGCATAATGGTTTGAGAGTAATGTATAAATGTTTTTGTAGATTTTTTTTAAATGCAGAAAATATACATTGCAATAACCAAATAACAGTCGAACATAAAATTAGTCATTATAGTAATTCTTTTTAAAGTGTGGATTGCTAAGAGTTGACTGCTTAATTTATCGTCGTTTTATTTTTTGTTTGAACAACTTAATAAAAACAAACAGACACAGATGCATACATAAAAAAATATTACATTATATCTAGACAAAATTAGATAGCTAATGATTTATAAGTCCATTTGAACCCAGCCTCTGCCTGGATTTCTGGGAGCGAGGCTCGCTGCTCTGTCTTAACGTGTCTGAAAGGGATTTCCATCTTCAAGATTGGACTTTTCTCGTCTTTTTGTAGATATCAGTGCGATCTTTGTCTATTAAAGTGTCAGTCGATGCACAGTCGGCCACATGGAAACTAGCTTGTAAACTTTCTTCATGCGTAACAATATTATTGTTTAGAACACTATCTTAATTCTGAATCATGGTGCCTCTCCCCCCCCTCTCAGTCGCAGGACCCGGCTGCATAGCACCGATTGCTTCCCCCAGATAGCAGGCCGTGATAATATTAATAGTGGGAAAAAAAAGAAGGGAAGAAATATTATGACCTCAATCGAATAATTTTTGTATACATAAAAAGTTATTTAATTCGTGTATCTTCGAAATGTTTCTAACGATTTGGGTCACATTCTATATATTCAGATAAAATATTGCTTATTAAATTTATTTATTTGATATATCGGCGTTGGTGTTGGCGGAATTGTGCCAATACGTAGGTTGAATTCCGTCAAGGATAGAACCTGCGATGTTCGGATTTGAAAGCCAGTAACTTATCCACTATACAAAAATGGCCACCAATGTTTAGTGGTAGTTACTGGCTTATTAAGATGTCACCACAGGTGTCTTATCTGGAAAAAAATGCGACTTCACCCACAGTTTTTTTAAACTGAACAAGTAACCTTTTACCTGAACAAGTAATTTCGCTTTACTAACGCTTCGAAGCATGGGCAGTGCAGTATAGTGGTCAGAATATCTTGTATGTTATAGATGTTCGCTTCGAGTTTCACTCCTTGCTTCATTTTTTACACTTTACTTTTACATTTTTTACGCATTTAATAATTTTTCCTTCTATTGATCTTTTATTAACATTCCTTCTGTAGGTGCCATCTATTGGCACAATCTAAAACTTTAGTGGAAATTTTAAAGAAATAATACTTTTTTATTTCAGTTTTTCAGAAAATAATTTATTTAAAAAATTTAAATAAATATTTTGGAAAAATTGTCAAAATTAAAACATTAGCTTACGGCGGGTGGCATTTGTGAAGTCGCGCCAATGGGGAGACTGAATTAGGCCGAAGACCGAACTCGCGACCTTATGATTTGCTGCCATGCCATGTAGCATATCCGCATGGCAAAAGTGATCCCCAATGTTTATTGGCTGTTATTGGCTTATTAAGATACCACCACAAGCTCAAATAGATAAACTAAGTCAAAGCCCCGTTACTTCAATTAAAAAAATAATATTAATTATAAATTTTATCATTAATACTCATTACTAATTTTTTAAAAATAGGAATTAAAATGACTATTAATAAACAACTATTTCATTTGATCAAAATAAAATAGTTAGTTGGATCAAATACTTAAAAATAAAGATAGCAAAAATTTTTACTGTTCAAAAAATTGTTGTATGTATCTCTGATCTCTGCACAAATCAAACAGATATTCAAGAATTTCTAGTTCATATATCAAATATGGCAATGACTTAATACTCTTGTTTCTGTTTGTTTTTGATACTTTCAAGAGCCGCGAAGTATAATTAAGATTTTTACTTCAATTCAAAAACATGACGAATTTATCAACTTCTACTCAAAGAACATCGACGAAGCTTAAATTTTCATATTGCTCACGTTTTAGGATAGGTAGTGTTTTTGAAAAATTTAGATGTAATAATTTTTTTCGAATTAGTAATTATTTTAAATTTTCGAAACCATTTATCCAAGTCCATTATTTTCTACATTAATAAATTGAGTTAAATATACTGTTCTCATTATTTAAAATATTTAAATTTATTACTAGATCAAAGGAAAAATTTAACTAGTGAATATAAAAATCAGGAAATTAAATAAATTTAACATGCACCATATGGGAAAAAAAAAAAAAGTTTCGATTTATAAAGTCTAATGTTGTGGAGGTTTAGAGGACTTTAGAGTATAAATTCCATGCTGTATTTTGATTCACAAATCAATTTCTGGAATTACAATGGCATCTACATATCTAAATGATTTGCAGTTTTGAATGCTTTTCAATATCAGTGTGAATTCAAGTATTAGTGAATATTTAAATACTGAAACAGAGTCTATCAATTTACTTAAAAATGATTAATTATTTTTATTATCATAATTATCTTGATGCAGTGAAATAATAATAATTTTTTTTTCTTGTTTATCTGTACTTTGTGCACACTTTGACTATACTTTACTGTTCTGCATTATTTGATTATTAATTTATAAAATTTTGCCTACTTATTTAAGATGTTTTAATGATTAACAAATTTTTCTTTATCCATAGCATTTTTTATGTACTCAAATACATTCTATCTACTGATGTTTTGCGATCTTGATTGTTATTCAAATATACTGATTATAATTTGTTATGCATTTTAATCTCATTCATGTTTTTATTGTATGTCTTGTACTTTAGTTTTAATTATTAATAGAATATATCATTTTCTTTTTTTCTTTTACAGCTTCAACAACTAATCATTGGGGTAAGTTAAAAAAATAAATATACATGTATTGTTATTAACTTGTTCTTACATGTTTAAATATATCATTACATCCTTGCAGTTTTGTTTGCCTTCAAATTGGTATTTATGATCTTGCTTATAATGCTAAATATAACTATTTTTTATTTATGAATTTTCTCTTTTAGCTTGTTGCTATTGGCGATAGGTAAGATTGAACTCCCGATCTTCGGATTCATAGCCAGATAACATGATTACAAAACTAAAAGTGATCTTTCAATCTTGAGGATGTTTTCTGGTTTATGAAGCTGTGCTATACTTAGATCTTAGAAATTAAGATTATGGATTTTTTATTTTTGAATATTTTTTGTTTAAATATTTCTAATTTCAGCTTATCGTAATTAGTAAATAATTAATGTGTATTTGCAAAATATTGTTTTATAGTTGATGAAATATCATATTTTTTGACGACATTTTATGAATTTGCAGATTGTCAGTATATTTTCCGAGAAATCTGAAAGTTGTGCTTCTTTTTCATTAGCCAGGTGAAAAATTGCCAAATGACTATTAACCAGGAGAAGTATAAAGTTGTTAAAAAAATTTATTGTTTTGCTTACTATTAATGAATATTTGTTTATAGTTGAATGTTTCAACTAGTATATTGCATTGACTGTTTTGTCATTCACTTTGCTTGGCGATGTGACTTTCATTTTGTTCACATTGGTGACATTTTGCACCTGGTTAAAGGGAAGGTACCAAATTTACTTTGGTTTCTGCAGGTAGTCAAAATCTAGTAATTATGGTCATATTGGATAAAGTTAGGAATGAGAAGGTTAAAAGCTGTGACTGTAAAAATTCTCACCAAATTATTTAGGCATTTTTCTTGATTATTATTTGCTTTTCTATGAATTAATATTGATAATGAAAGTAGACTAAAAATTGAAAATCAATGGAAATTGTTCCAATTTAACAATTGTAATCTATACTTATAATAAAGCTCAATGTGTGTGTGTGTGTGCGTGTGTGTGTGTGTGTGTTGGCGCTCTACAGGCCAGACCGTTGGACCTACAGCTACCAAATTTGGTACATGTATACCTTGGAGGTCGGGAATGTGCACCTCGGAGCCCTTTTTTCGAATTTTTAATTAGAATTTGAATTAATCAAAATTTAAGCGAAATTTCGACGTTTTTCCGCTATAACTTCCGAAATTATTATCGAACAAACATGATTTTAACATCAATTTAAAGATTAAAAAATTAGCTTTCTAATGGTATCAGTGTTTTAATGTATAACTCAAGCTTCTATTTTTAACGCATTTTTAAAGAAATATTTTAACCATGTTTTTTTAGCACGTGACTGGATAAAATAAAATAAAACAATGCCGGAAGTTCAAATGAAAAAACAACAACTATCATCGTAAATCAAATCTAAAGAAATACAACTTTCAGCACGTGACTGGATAAAATAACATAAATATAAAATGTGATATCTTCTATAAAAATAAATGCAAGGCAAAGGATTCAAGGAATCGTTTGCAATATTATCTTTATTTACAGTAAACCTGATTGAATTTAGACAGGATATGCATTGAAATCCCGACTTAATGGCATATTTCTATAATCGTTTGCAATATCTGTATCATTAATTCAATAATTTTTTCCATTTTTCGCTTTCTTTAAAAAACATATTTAACATTTTGGCAATATCACCGAAAAAAACATTTTTAATATTTTGGAAGCATAATTGATAAATTATTAGAGCATTAAACTCAAAAAGTTTTTCCGAATACAGTTACCGACTCTTTAACTACTAATAACGGAATCTTTTAACTTAAACTATTTCTTAAATTTTGGCTAAAAAATATATGATTTAATTGGAAATTTTAGAACGCATTACTCATGGCGAACCAATTGGTCGCCAAAGGCGGCTAGTTTTATAATAATCTTAATTGTATTTGGTTAAAATTGTTTGGATGTCACTAGTGAACTTTTAGCTATCGCAACTGCATGCCATTGGTAAATCTAATCAACAGACTAACATATCATATTTAGCAATGAACTACTTACTGCTAGAAACAAGACATCTTTACTGATTTATTTCTGGCATGCAATACACTAATGCTACTTAAACTCCAAATCACAAATTATACCACTACTAATGATTCTTTATGTTTTATACGAGGAAAAGAAGCTTTATTTTTTATTGAAATAAGGCTCTTATTATTGAAATATGGGAAAGTATTAATTATGATGTATATAAAGAATGTATAAAAATATGGGTTACTTTTCTATTAGCCGGGCACAGCGAGAAATCACCAAATGTAGAATTCTGCCTAATATCTTATTGCTTGTCATTCTCTTCGCGAGTTGGCTTGCATTTGGTTCACATTGATGACATATGTGGCCAAATAATGGAAAATACCAAAATTTGTCAAAAATTATATAACAATAATGTTGAGAATTTTGAAGAATGAAGAGACATAGAATTAAAAAGGAAAAAAAGAAAGGAATTTAAATTACAAAAAATAATTGACAAAATCACATTGAGAAAATTGTTATGAGAAATGTTACTTCTAACAGGTGCGAAATGATGCTTAAAATAGATCAGGAGAATACAGAGTTAGAAATTAATCAAATAATGAGTAAGAATAAAATGACATGACTTATGGAAGTATAAAACTAAAATCTCTTTTTGACTTGTTTGTTTATATGCTAATTTTATTATTTTTATTGAAGAGTTTATTTTCCTTTCTAGATTTGTACAGATAGAGAAAACAGTAATGTAAGTAAAATGTTTTGTGGAAAAATTTTATTTTTTGAAAAGAAAACATTGTACATTAATTGAGGCTTTAATGAATTATTTGTTCAATTTTACAGGATGTAATTGAAGCTTACAATTTGGTGTTTAAGTACAAAGATGATGAATGTTCTCTAACATGGTATATCTTTTTAATAGAATATTTTTTATGAATTTTGTTAGAGGATATTAAAGGACATAATAATGTGATAATGCCCAGTAGAAGGATAATATGTTAATGCTTTTACAATGGACATTTTAATCAAAATTTATTCTTTTTGTTATTATTATGCATTTAATTTAATTTTTGTTTTTTGAAATGCATTAAAATTATTTACCTTGCAAATAAAATTAATAAAAATTTTAGGTATTAAATTTTTTTTAAAAAAAGGCACTTTTCCACTTTGTGGAGAGCATAGAAATGCAACAAAAAATCAATAAATGCTAGTAATTATTAATTGTAAATCTATTTAATTTGCTGAAAAAAATTTAATTGTCAACAGTTCACCAAAAAAAGTACAAAAAAAAAAAAAATCATTTCAATAATTTTGTATTGTGACAAAATATCTTTTTGTAACTTTTGAAATTAGTTGTTCATTGTTCAGCAGTAGGTGTCAATCCTTTTCCCAGACTATTAAATTGCATTAAAAAAAATGTGGATATTTAAATAAAATTTTAATATATGTTATGTTTTTAATTAAATAATAGGCATTGCCTTTTTTATTTATTATAGAGTTAATTATTATAATTTATTACCATAACTTTCTATATCAAGAGGTTTATGTTTATAAACTTTTTTGTAGTAACAATAAAACAAAGTCTTTTTCACCTAAACTAAGTGATCCAACTGTGAAAGCAACTTTTCTGATGCTGAAAAATATTACAGCAGTTAGTGATATTTTAGGAAAATTGCCTGAAAGTGTATATTTGTCTATGAAGCTCCTATATTATGATGAAGGTGAGTCTATCTTTATAAATGATCTTTTATTACAGTGCCCCCTTTAAAACTTCTAAAAAAATTTTTATGTTTGTAGATTGTTGGAATTGAGAAAATTTCATATTTTTAATTTACTATCTGTAATGTTTATAATCTTCTCTTAATAAGATAAATAATACATGTTGATTTTATAACTTTTTAACAAACTGATTGTGACCATTTTATCATGCTGTAAGATAGTCTTGCTGTTGCCTCTACATGAAAATTGATTTTGTACCTTTGTGGGGAGTATAACATGAGATATATCTCCTGTATAAAACTTTTGATGTTATTTAAAAAATAATCATAAATGAATTATATACCTTTGTTTTACTATCTATGTGCCTATTTATCTTCTTATAAATAGTTAAAAGCAATTTCTTACATATTCGATTATTTTTACTAATACTTATGATACAAATTTTTTTAAACTTATTCTTGTTTGTTTTAGCTGTATAAAAAACATATTATACATGTTCATGTAAAATTCTACTTCGCAAGTTTTAGAAAAAAATATTTACATAAACATAAATTTATAAAATATAAAAGGATTTAGCTTCATTACTACATGCTGTACTCATTAAAATTTTGATATATATATTTTTTGGTATAATGCTAAAAGTTTTAATTAAGTTATTTTAATGAAAATATGTCATTAAAGAACAGATTTAAGTACATATAATATTGTACTATGTTTGCGCAGTATTTTACTAGTTATGCATTCACCAGTATTATATTATATTTTGTCACGATATATCAATTTAAGCATATATACAATATTAACCTACATTTACATTTCCTTCTTCAGTCTATGGTCTCTTAAATAAATATTTTTCTGTGATTTACAAGATATTTTGGTCTATTCAAAAATTTATCCTTAGAATTAATTTCTGCAATTTGCATTTTCCTGCAATTTATGCAACTATTCATTTGATCCTTTATCTTAATATGCCAAGGGATCAATAATACATGCTGGCATATAGGAAAAAGGGATAAAATGTATGTGTATGTATATATAGGTAGATCCATTCATATTTTCCCTTGTTTTATCAATCCTACATAAAAGAAATTGTAACATTTCTAAAATATTTTCTATCATTGTTAACCTCCTATATTAATGTGAAATAATATTTTTTCATTTAATATGCAATCAATATTTGATTTAAAAAATTTTTATAAATTATTTCAGCTTTTTTTTTTTTTTTTTTTAAATTCTTATTTGCTCATTTATGGTTTCTCATGTAAGATAATATACTTCAATAAGTATCCAGACATTTTTAGAGAAACTTTTTTTCCCCCATTTCATTTAATCCTGCCCTCCACCCCCCTTTTTTACTGACATTCGAAACACTTTTAAGAAGTTTAGAAAGCGCAAAAATAAATTTAATAGCATTGAGGATGTAATATATTATTAGAAATATATTAACTGTAATCAGGTTTGAAAATTATAACTTCCCAGATACAAATTTAAAGGATTTTATTAAAAAATATTTACTAATTTTAATTGCATTTTAAAAGAATATGCAGAAAATTTTAGATATATTTTTATTATAACTTTCATAGTGACACCTGAAGATTATGAACCACCTGGATTTGAACCGTCCTCAGAACCAAAATTCAATTTTCCTCAGAAGACAATGAACATTTCCTTGGGCAAAATTGATACTGATAGACATGGGTAAAATTTAAATTTTACTGAGCACATGGATAATATATTTTAAAAAATATTACTTTAAATGTATTTTGTCTTGTTCGAAATAAAATTTATTATCATTAATAAATTTTATATATTTAATATAAAAAATACAATATCTAAACTAAATTAAAATTATTTTTAATCCTTTCTTTATTTAATAATTGACCAGTGCTCATACTGCTATTTTTGCAGAATTCAGTCAATAATTATTTACATGAAAATTTTTCTAGTTGGCAAATTTTGGAAATACAAGGTGATTGAAATCAAACCGGAATCACAAATATCTTTATAGAGACACTATTTGATCAATTTCACCCACTTTTCATGCAATGTTCTCCAGAATATGCAGTTTTGATTTCTGATAGAACAAAAAAGTTTAATTCATATTTTGGTCATTAGAAGAAGAAATAATACTTCAGAGCAAGCAATTTCTATATTTTTAACATGTCTAACAATAACTGTTAAACTGCTCTATTATGTGGAGATAGTCAAAAAAGTAGCAACAGAAAATTGTTTTAACAAACAACTTTTATAGTATTCACATGAAATTAATGCAAAAAATAGATAGTATGGCTAAAAAAGACTTGCAATTATTTTATTGCTATCAATGTGGAATAACATTACCACCACATATATGATTTGATATGACTTTGCTCTTGAAATTACATTTAATATACATTTCACAGTGGAATTTAAGAATTTTTGTTATTGAAATACATGGTGTAAAATACTGTCTTGAAAGGTAGATAAGTTCAGAGCTAGACCTTTATAAATGTGACTCTTTAAATATCATCACAGTCAGAAGTCACAGCATCATCTGAAAAGTTTTCTCATGACAACACTTGAGCAAATGTGATTCACAGGAAGGGAACTCTCTGCTGAAAGAAAAGGATTAAATCCTGTAGTATTAATGGCTATTTAGAGCTAGTAATAAAGCATGTCTTTATTCCTGTAGGGAATGTTTTATTCTAAAAAGTGAAGGCAACTCACAAAAAAAGAAAAAAAAAAAGAGGTAATGATGCAGCATACTATCTCTTTTTGACTGTGGAGAATCCCCAAGTATACATCAGTGAAATTTATTAATGAACTTAGACATTTGTTTTGGAACAAATAAGATTTTGATATATATTTACATCACTATTCATGTGGAAATGTATCTTATTACTCTACATTATCTGCAAAATTTATTCATCATCCTAAGTAATTCTAATAGTGAACATCAAAGAAAATCTTTCCCACTTCTTAATGTAATCAGAAAGCAGCTGTTGAGTTTGGGATATTTTAAATGATTTAAATTACAGAACAATTCTCATGACTCTCAATATAAGGCATTTTTTGTTCTTTTCATATTGCACCTCCACTACTACTAATATGTTGCTTCCTGCTTCACTCTTTCTAATTCACATGTTCGGCATATATAATGTATAATGAATAAAACATAATTAATAAATTACTGCCTTAAGGTTTCAAGGTAATGCATTCTTTTTTGTATCTTAAAAATATGTATTTACAGGTATAAATTTCTTTTAAAAACAACTTTCAACAAGCATATGTTTGCAAAACATGATGAAGACAATCCTCTCAAGTCAACAAATGATGAAAAAATGGCTGATGTATGAATTATTTAATTATTATATGAGTTCTATTATACTTTGAAATTATTTAATTATGTTTTTTAGAAATATTGTTTGAATGAAAAATTAGATTTGACTTTTTTTGCCTGAACAAATTTTTGATTTAATTTTATTATATGCATTTAAAAGTGCTTTAGTTACTTATTAAAAAATCAACATGCATGATATGTTTTAAAATAGTATTTACAATTTTTATCATAGTGTATGATATATTTTAATATCTTAAGTTTAAACACTGAGCAAAATTTATGATCAGTGTTTGATGAAATTTATTGTGACCTATATTTACTATTGAATTATGTGTAAAATGTATTAGAAATATACATTAAAAAACCAAGTCTGTTCTATCTTTTATATTTGTGTGTATTTTCATACGAGGAAGTTGCTAATAAAAAAAAAAGGATTGATTTTAAGCACTGTGCAGTCAAATATTTAGAACCTCTATCAATAAAAATATTATCAAAAATACTCAGAATTATTTTTTCTGCTAATAAATGATCATTGATAGTTTTTCATTTTGCAGTTTGGATGTTTTGCTGCAATAAATTACAAATTATTCCTAGAGAATCTCATTTTAAGATTAAAAAAATTATCAAGTTATCAAGATTCATCTTTAGTTTTTTTAGTATATCTAAGTATTTCATTATTCAAAATCATTCTACACAGTTATTATGCTATTTTACTAATGCTGATGGCTAATTTCTTTCCTAGGGCTCATTTATCAGTACAGATGAGCAAACTGTTAACAAAGTTTCGAGTTTTCCTAAGAAAAGTAATTTTTTTTTTTTACTTCATTTAAAAAATATATTTTATAAAGATTATTAATTCATTAACAATGTAAATGACAATTTACTTTTATTTTGAAATAATACAAAATATTTATTTAGGAATTTCTTTGGAAGAAATATATTTTTAATGCATTTCAGATTATATTTAGTTTGACTTATAGAATTAAACTTATCATTAAAAAAATTAATATGTTTTTAAATTTTGCTTAGGGTTAACAATTTTTTTTTTCTGTTGTAAATATACAATAATTTTCAATGCAAAGTAACCTAATTTGTTGCAAGTCCACAGTATGCATTGTATTTTACATAGAACATTTCCTGTTGAATGCTAATTTGTTGCAAGTTTTATGTATTAATTTCCAATTAGTTTAAGCAAAGCTATATGTCACTATAACTTTAGATTGACATGTATTTGTTATGAATATGCTTATCACATGGTATGTGCACTTAATGGATAATTTTGAAATTCATTCTATTGCAAAACAGATAAATGTTTGTTGACAAATAGAAGATTATCTGAAACTTATTCATCTTTAAATCAGTTTAACTATTATGAATTTATCCTTTTTCTCAAAATTCTTAGCTTGAAAAAAATATATGAATATAATTCTGCTCACTTTGCTTTGACAAAAAAATATTATATATTGTTGTATTTGTAGAATTTATCAGAGATGTAACTGGAGATAATAGATAATTGCACAAACATATTGTAATTTTTATAAATATCTAATAATATGTATTTTTTATATAACTTGGTTTATTATAACAATAAAACATTTCTGTAAGCAAGTTAATTCAGAAAGTGAAACTCATAAGAAAAGTAGTACACTAATGGGTTGTATGATGACAGATTTTTTTTTGGTACTTCAGACATCAAATTTCAGTTGTTTTCACATAAATTTTTATTAAAATTATTTTTTATAATTTTATAGAAAAATTATGTGAAAAAGCCAAGTCGAGCACTTCTTTGAAATGTCCTTGTAAATGCAAATTGGTAAGATTATTTCATATTGAAAATTGCCTTATTTAATTAGCAGTTTTGATTATTTATACTATTTTTCTAATTGCAGGCTGAGGAAAATGATATTATTGTTTGTACAAATTGTAGAGAATTACAGCATAAAACCTGTTATGGTTTTTTACATTCATTTGGGAATCCACTTAATTTTTACTGTGTCGACTGTGCTACTTATGCAGAGTATCCTGTAACAGATTTAATATACATATATGAAGGAAAAGAATGCCAGGTACTTTTTTAAAAAATGAATCGGAGACTTAAAAAAATGAACTTTTTTAATGATTATTTTTCAAATTAATAAATGATATATTTATTATTTTCATACCCAAGTCTCATTATTTATTAATATACTTTTATTTTGCTACTTTAAATAAACACTTTTTAAACTTATTCATGGATTTATGTATGTTTATAGAATTCTTTGTTTCAAATTATATGTTATACACATATTTTTGAAATGCATTATTGCTGTACTGAGATAAAATATAATTTCTTGATTACAAAGAAATGGAACTTATTAGATTTTTCTGTAGTAAAAGGAAATGTATCTGATATTAAACAGGTATCAGCATGAAAACTTAATTTTACTGTAATATTTTAATTGACAATTGAATCTGTGATATTTTCTTGTTTTCTTTTTCTGAAAATAAACAATATTTTCCTTGTATCTATAATTATTAATCCCATTTGAACTTTCTTGAAAAATTTGATTTAAAATAATTTTAAGGAATACTTTATTATGAGGATTTAATGGATATAATATATATATGACTATGCACAGTAGATAGATATTTTTTTTCTTTCTGAAATTTATAGGTTTTCTATAATTCCATTACTTTTAACACATACATTATCTGAATAATTGTTTTGTATTTGTGCATTAAATCTATAATTATCACCTTCTATTATTTTACTTTGTTTATGTCGGGAAATTTTATTAGTTTTGTCATTCTTAGAAGTAACTTTTATCATTTATATGTTTTTTGTCTGAGAACATCTCTAGTATTTTATTAATATGCTTTAGTATTCTGTTATTTTGGTTAAACTAGAAGTTTTTGAGAAAACCTTCATTGATTTTTTTTATTTCAATCTTTTGATATCAAAATCAGTTTCTTATCATGCATTTTGTGAAACTCTTGCTTTATGATTGCTTTTGATGTTATATTTGTTTATATTTGATAATGATTCCTATCTCCATGATGATTCAATGATGAAACAAAACCCTACATTTTCCTTGTCAGTTTCAATAGTGAAATGGAAATGAGAGGAATCATTTTTGGGGTTTTCTTTTTTTCTATTCTTATTATTTCATATTTTTTTCCTAATATATTAAAATTTATGTCATTGTGCTGTAGCAAATCAAGTCATCTCATTTCAAAAACTATTTTAAGAACTCAAATAGCGGCTGGTGTGAGCAAATTTATTGAGCTGTCTTGGAGAAATTTTGAAATTAGATATTAGGTCCTTTGTGAATTTCTCAGATATAAATGTAAACTATGTACACATTTTTAACAAAAATATATCGTAACTTTAATACTACAAAAAAGCTAGACCTGTAGAAATAATAACTATTTTCAGTTGAGTGGCCATGTATGATTATCTGACGCTAGTTTTACCACTCCTAATGACAAACTTTATAATTGAAACATTTTATTTCTAAAAATATGATATCGAGGAAAAAGTGCATCTTCATACATCATTAACTTGAGATTTGTATCCCTTGTTATAAAATTGACTAAATTATGTCATAAATCAAAGAAAAAGTGTAATACTGTAATACCTTAACAATAGCAGGATATGTTGAAGAGAAAAAAAAAATCAAAATGTTCTTGTATTATTCAAGGTCACTAATTATACTAATTTGTATTAAATGTGCCCTTATTCAGCTCTTAAATTAAGCAGCTGTAAGTAAGTAATTTGATTTAAGTAGAGTCCTTTTTTATTAAGAAACTAAGAACATTCTGTATTTTTGTTATTAACTTGTCTGCAACATCTGATATCCACTGGTAAGGTGTTGGAAATAATTTTGAATGATATCACATGGTCATATTACTGCAAATTGTTTTGTTTACTTCACCTAAGGGAACGTGAAACTTTTGATATGGTTGTTGGTTTTCATTTCTCTGGTGTATAAAGTAAAAGTATGTGTTTGTTATTTCCATACAGATGATAGGATACATATCGTTATCGATACTGCTACATTCAATGGTGGCGGGGTGGTCGGCTGTATGCAAGAAGGATACATATCCTATGGGATGGGTGATACTAGAGATTGCAATGTCATTAGGAGTTCATAATAGTTCAATGCTAGTATAACCTCATTTGTATCTTTATACTATGACAAGACAGGGATAATGTAAATACACTTTTGAGGTTACTATAAGTATCATTAAATTTGTAACTGACTTTCTATTGCTGATTGTAATTTTACTCTTTAGACAATCCATGTTACACCTTGTATTAAAAGTTGTATGAGTAACAATTGTCCTGGCATTATCTTTTTATAATTCAGTGAATGCAGAAAGGCATTTTTTCCATTCCAACTGTTTCTGTTGAAATAAATTGCCAGAAGTTGCTGTGACTGTAGTTTATTTAGGGTTAAAGATCTGTGTTAGTTTGCTGTTTGTTCAGCTCTGAATTAAATACTTGTTACTATTACAATACTTTAAATTAATTCAAAACCAGAAAGAAAAAAAGGGATTTTATATGGTTATATAATGATGTGATGCAGATTTATTTAAAATATTTTCTGTACCATACTAACTTGTTGGTAGGTACAAGTTATTACATCTATTCCTTCATTGAATATCTTGATATTAAAATTTATATACTGTTTCAAAATTAGTTATAGTATTATAATGTACTTATTTGAAACACTGGATTCGATTCTTTTGGTAACTGTATGACATTAATTCATCATTTATTTTGAATTCA
>JAPMOQ010005854.1:1885603-1896547 GCA_026543055.1 Argiope trifasciata
TCTTTTGGTAACTGTATGACATTAATTCATCATTTATTTTGAATTCATCTTTCTTACAAATATTTTCTTGATTATCCAACATTAAGAAGCTATTATTTTTATATAATACATATCAAAATAGCAAGAAATTGTCTAACAACTCTTTATTATTTCTTTGTCCACGAACGTTATTTAATATTATTATAAGTTTATATATATATATATGTATCTGCTTGAAAAATTGCAAAAATTAGTTCAGCTACTGTCTGTGTTAAGTTGGAATATTTGAGATAATTAAAAAAAGATTTCCATTCTTTGTACTCTAATTTGTTGTTTTTTTTACTCTGAGAATTGGATAATCAAGAAAGTTCAAGCCTCTTTCACAAATTTAAAAAAATCCAGGAGGTTATTAAATGTATAATGTTAACGGAAGATTTATCAGTAAAAATTTAATTGCCCATATAGTTTTTTTTCTTTATTTTTCAGTAAATTTTAACTCAAACTTGATTTCATTCAGACACAACTTTAAAGTTTAATTTACTTGTATGTCTGACATTTTCTGTAAACAGAATTATTATGCAAAAAGATTACACATTTTTCTTTCTTTTTTTAAATAAAGAATGGAGCATAAGTAATTTTTAAAAAACTATTTAATGATAGTTTTAAAATTTATTAATCACGTCATAACATTTTATTTTAAAATTTATCAATCATTATAATATTTTAAATTCTAAATTAAAGATCATACTATAATGCTTATAATTATTTGATTAATAATTTGTAAATTTTTTTTTTAGGAATTATGTTTAACTCGAAGAGCTATTTCTTTGTGTTTAAATCAGCATTATTTCACGAAAGTAAATCTGGAAAAATTGTTTGGTTGTGATAAAACCATGGCAAATACTATTATTAAAAAACTTATAGCTCAAGATTTTATTGAACTGCAGTAAGTTTTGAAATTTCTAATACTTGGAAATTTTTTATAAAATGGCATAAATAATTTTTGATATGTTTGATTTATATTTTCATGAAAATGTATTTGTTGCTTTAGCAATTTAAATTATACGTGGGTTTTTTTCTGTCTAATCTTAAATTTAAACTTATTAATCTTTTTCCTCTTACATTATTTAGCTCTTTTTGCATTTGCTGTGTAAGCTCTTTAAGATTTTCTACCTTTTATTTTCTTAGCCTTAATAATGCTGCTTCATAAATATATTTATTTTTTTATGATTTGTTTTAAGTTTCCCTTTATAATTGGATAAAAATTAGAATAAAGCTTTTCTTTTCAAACTTCCTTCAGCTCTGATTAATTAAATATAAAGGAACTATAAAACTATTAAAAAAACTGATGGGAAAATGCATGGTTTGTATCTTATTTTTCTTTATTTAAAATATCTTCTAATAAAAACAGAATGTTTAATTGCTTCCTCCTTTTCTTATCTTTAATTTATAGTTGACTAAAATAGCATTAATGGCATTATAGTCAATATTTTTCCATCATAAAAATCAAAACTATATAAAAACTAAATGATAAATTTTATGTTTTTAAAAATAAAATATTTCTCACTATTTACTTTTTAATTATTATTTTACCTTTTATTTATATGTATATTTTTATTAATCTGATTTAAATAAGTTTTTAAATGCATTTTTGGAAATTTTTATTTTAATTTTATTTTGTATCAGTATGGTGTAATGAAGCATTTACTATTGACAAAATATCTTAATAAGAAGAATAAAATTTTCATTCTATTATATAAAGATAATTTTTTGGATTAATGTAATAAAAAATTGATAAGTAGATTGGATTTTAGTGATTTTTTTAAAAAAATATTATAACAATCTGTGCTATTTCAAAAGTCACAATATTATAGTCATTCTATTTGAGAATTCAAATTCAATTATTCAACTTATTTTCTAATTTAAGACAGAAGTTAGAATGTGTTGCAATAATATTGTTTTTCAAATTACAGCTGTAACCTAAGTACATGATTTTTGGTAATGAAATTTCCTTAGAATTGAAACTTTCTGTACTCTGATAATTTAAAATTTGATAAATTTTAAAAGAATATTAAGTTTTGAATTAAAATATGTTTCACTATTATTTTTTATTTATTTATTTATTTGCATTTAAGAAATGAGCTAACATTAAATGTTCAATTGTAAATACTGCTTTATGTTTGAAAATTAAATCTGATTGATATAAATCCAAAGTAATCAGAAGTAATTTTAAGGAAATAACAAACCCATTGTGAAACAATTTCATAACTAAGCAGTTTAATTTTTGGTGATGAATATAAATGCAAAAATTATTTAATTTTCATAATAAATAATGAACTATCATTAATTTATAATAAATAAGAAATTTTTATAAAGTATTTTATTTAAAAAATAGCTATAATTTTTTTTTTAAATTTGCAGTTTTTTTATATAAAAGTAATAAAATTAAATAAACTTATGTGCAGAATTTAAAAATATTTCGCTTTCTGGATGTAATACTCTTGATTTTTATAGTTTGGCTCTTGTCAACAACATAGTTTTTTCTCCATAAATTAATGTATTTAAAATTAAATTGTTATTTGTGTAAAAGGAAATTTTAATTTATTATAAATAAATTAATATCTTTTTAGTTTTAATTATTTCCAATTCTAATTATTAAATTTGAAAATTTCCCAAATCATCATTTTAATAACTGAACTCTTTCACTGATTTTATAGGGTAAATACTGACAAATATATTTTGAATGAATCAAATGTAGGCTTTGCCCTGCAAAAATATTTTCCATCAACTGAAAATAAAGAAAATGAAGAATTAATGCATGAAGATTCAGAAGTAATATTTAAGAAAAAATTAATACATTTTATGCAGTTTGCTTTCTTTCATTAAATATTTATATATAGTGATTCTTGTTAATTTTAATGCATTATCTTTATTTTTCTTGTACTGTTTGTTTATTTTGAAAATGAATGAATTATTTGAAATATTATTTTCTTAAATAAATATACACAATTAAATTTCTAATGTCTTTTAGTTTGAGACAAGCTCCATATTACCTCCAACCAATCAACTTGTTTCTCAACAAGGAATACTGAACAAGGCTATGGATGTAATTGAAAATTCTATAAGGAAGGTAGGGTAATATATATCAAAAATTCTTTGAAGTACCCATTCAAATTGAAAATATTACAAAAACTGCCAAATTTTTTTTTCTGATATATATTCTGTGACTGATTTTGTATGAAAGATTTGATTTTGCTGCTACATATTCTTAGAAAGTATTCTATTATAGAAAATTATATTATTCCGTAGTCTAATGGTCTTTTATTCATGAAACTGAAGCATGCTATTTTAAGTTATTAATTGAAATGTGGTTAAAAAACATTTTAAGGATGAAAAGCAAAAATATAATCTCTTAAAAGGTTTTTGCTGATGTTGTTGCCTTGCAGTCACTAGATAACGCTTTGCATTTAAATTTAGTAATTTAAGTTTATTTCTTACAATTACAGTAAAGTACACTGTTTAAATTTCTTTTTAAATATGTTTAGTGTATTATGATAATTTATTTTAGTCTGATTAGAAAAATTACTTTCTTATACCACTTGCAACCTAGAGAAAAAATTTTAAACTTTAATTACAACTAGTTTTTTTCCTTTAATTCTTTTATAATTTGTGTTGAATTAGTTCGGACATATTTTTTCAATCATTACAACGGTTTTAATCAATGCTGTTTTAAAACTAATAAGAATTCATTTTTGGCATATTAACTCATTGCAGATAGTTTGCAATTTTACTCATGTAAGCTTGAAAAAAAAAAACTTTAAAAGCTAGTTATCTCAGGATTAACCTTTAAGGCTTTATATATTATTATGGATTGATAACTCAAATTAAGATATCATTGTTTGTCGATAATTTTTCAATAATCAGCAATATTCTAATAAATAGTACAGTGTAATTCATCTTTTATTTTTTCATGATATCTCTCATTATCACTCACATTTTGCTTAACAATTTATATATAATTTTATCGTTTTGTGTGGCATTTTATTTATATGAAATAGGAAATTAAGAAGAAAACATTATGCTGAAATGTAAAATCTCAAAAAATATTAATTTCGAAGAAATTTATTTTTCATTTCATAAAATTTACTTTATTTTCCAATCAGGGAAATTTTTAACTTGTGTGTATTCTTTTAAGGTGAAGAAACTGAATCTTCAGGATATATCACCTGCAAAAATATCTGCATCTCGAAAAAGAAAAGCATCTAGTGAGGTAACTAAATCAGTTACAGATTTTAATAAGTCTGTGTTGTTTTTACTCTTTGAACAAGCTCTAAAAATTAGTTTAAATAAGAGAAACTGTTACAAATAAGCTTCTATATTACAGTTTTTGGCATAAATAAATCAGATTTTAAATTCTTTCTTTTTAAAAATGCAAAATTATTCTGAAGCAGGACCTATTCAAAAAATATTGCACAATGTGGATAACGTATTAAAGATAGCTCTGTTATGTATCAAATGAATTCGTTTATTGCAAGATACAGTTTTGTATTAGCTATCAGATTTAGGAAGAAATAGGATATTTTTGAATAAACTATTTTATTAAATCCAGTAATTTTGAACAAAAAGGGATTGCCACAAGGAAATGTCATGTGATGAGTGTCAATTAAAATAATAATTATAGAAAAATGGAACTTCTTTTATTCATAATGTGTCAAAAATATTTTATTAAATAGGAATGATAGATTATGCACTTTTAAACTTTTTTATAAATAATGTTTATTGATCCAAATAGTATACAATTATCCTCTTCATTTAGAACATTATCCAAACTGAATATATTAACCAACCTCTAAAGAAGTGAATATTATCTGTTGCCTTCTAATGAAATGAAATCTACATTTTAAGAATTCCAAGTTCAAATGAAAATATTCCTATGCCCTATTAAATCCATCAAATGGTGATTATATATATATTAGTTAAAATAATGAAACTGAACTTTAATATTTTATACCTCTTAACTTTTTCATGGTTGAAAGTAGTGCCAGAAAAATATCTTTCAAATCTGCATTTGGTGTATATTTTTCCCAATATTTGTGTTATATTTAGATCAATATTACTAGTATCAGAGACTAAAAAGATTTTTCATAAGTTCAACCTCCCTTTTTTTTCTGTGTTTTCTTCTTTCCTTTATTTTCAGGAATATCTGAGAATCTTTGTCCTTTCTTTTCTATCAAAGATTAATTTTCAGACATTTGCTTTTAAGTTATGTAGAATATCTGTAGGACCCAAGGTTAAAGTCTATTAAATTGAGGAAAGAATGACTGAAAAGAATGACACATTAGAATTTCATAAATTCAACTGAAGTGGAATAAGATACTAGATAATTGCATATTATTGTCAGCAGGCATATGTTACTCATCGATATTATCAAATCATTTATAAATGGATAAATGATGAAGGAATATTTCACTGTGTAACTGAAGACATATATTTTTACATATCATATCTACCTTATCATGACTTTTTAATACAGGCTTATTGCTATTTCTAGATTGTTTATTAGCCAATCATGAAAAACAAAATTATACCTACCTTTAGGGAAAGGGGTGAAATTAAACTCTCCCTATTACTGTAATGCGATAAAAATATAAGTAGAATGATCCTATTTTTTTTCTTATCTTATTGCTTCAATAGCATGAGGACTAGCATAATTAACTAAAATTTTATTTTTTTTTGTACATGTGATAGTATTACTTGATCAGTTGCTTGGGAATTGATATAATAATATTTATGAAGAAAAAATACAATTACCAACTCTTTGTCCAATAGAATAGTCAATCCAATTAATATTTTTCCTTTAACAGCTTCTACTTTTGGAGATTTCTGGATAAAAAACTTCATATCAGTTTCAGTTTTATAAAGGAATGCATTTGTAATACTCATTAATATTTTCGAACTTTCCAAAAATGTGTTAACATTAAAACGTTTGAAACTTATTGTTCTCTATCTGCTTGTTGCTTCAGATATTCTCAGAGGAAGAGCTGAGTTACGATACCTAAAGCTAAGGTATCAAGTCATTCCTAGCACAATTTGTTATCTTTCTTGATAAAATAAGACAATTTTCATTTTTAATGCTGCTAGCATTGGCAAAAGAATGTGTTGTTTGGTTCGACTATAGTTCTTGCAATTTGCAGGGAGTATATAATTCTTTGGCACCTTTTCTTTGTCTATTGAAAAATCATTCACCATGTTGGATCATATTTATATATTATTTTGTATTGACTCTCGCTTGATTTCACTTTTTCCAAGATTTTGTTAGAAAATATTCATCTCCGATCTTATCTGATACTTTTCTTGATAATCTGTACCAACTGTAACATGCATTCATTCATAGAAACTCTTCAGCTATGCTTGACTTCCTACAAAAGAAAAGAAGCGCTGTGGCTAACAATGTTATATGATACCATTTAACTACAAGAAAAAAATTATTGATTGGTATTCTATTATACTTTTTGCAAGCCAATGATATTTTTTGGAACTATACAACAGATATAAATCATTTATAGTCTCTAATATTAATACTTAACTTGGTGGGAAAACTAATCATATTGCTGTAAAATCATTGGAAGATGTCTATTTCAATAACCAAAATTTTTTATAGCTGCATGATTATTTTGAAGGTAATATCAGAGGAAGAGGGGAACATGTTCTTTACTTAGTTCAATAGAAGCCGCCAAATAAAACTATTCACAGAAATAAGCATGTTCCTATGACCATTGCAGCTGATTGACTAGTTAAAAATGTATCTGTTAGGCATGATTGCATGTGTCCTATTTTTCTCTATATTTTTGTTCATTAAAAGCAGTTCAGTCCATTTACCTTGGATTCCTGACATAACTGTATATTTAAAAGCTTAAAACAGCTTGTAGTGTTATATGATTTAACAGGTGCATCCTCTTCCATGAAGCCCAGTTAAAAAATAATTGAAATGGGAAGAAACAGTATGTGTTAAATTACAAATTTTATGAGAGCAAAAAATCTGTTTCAGCTCTTACTGCATTTAATAAGTCAGAGACAGAGCTGGCCATCTGGTGGGTGCATATGCACCCAGCCATGGGATTAAGTCTTAATTATGAGGTGGAGGGCACCATGATTAATAATTAAAATAGTGACTAACGATAATAGCTTTTACACGTAAGGAAGGTGTACAAGTTTGATTCCATGTGGCTATCTGTAAGTCGACTGACACTGTTATAAGGCAATGATCACCATGTTACTTATAAAAAGGAAAAAAAAAAGTCTATTTATGAATAAAGAAATCCCCTTCAGATATGTTACGACAGAGCGGCGGGACTTCTGGGCTCAAGCTGTGCACATAAATCGAGGCTGAGGCTGGGTTCAAATGGACTTGCAAATCATCAGCTATTTACTTTTTTTTTCTACATCTAATGTAATATTTTTTATATAACGTTGCTCAAACAAAAAAGGAAAACAAAGATAAATTAAATGATCAACTTGAGAAATATGCACATTGTATTACTGCTTCACTGACTATGACCGGAATAAAAAGAATTAAAAGAAGAAGTTTGAATAGACAGTTGATGGATTTGGAAATATACGAAGTTTACAGTATGTAGGATAGTCTTAGGCAAAGGCAAAATATTGTTAATATAAGGTAAATAGATTTACAATCACTTATCTCACATATTAGGTAATAGCTTACAGCAGTGGTGGGGAAACTTTTTTTAAGACGGGCCATTTGTAATAACTAGACGATCGTAGCGGGCCAAAGAATAATGCTTAATCGTTAAAAAATTTATGTGCTCTATAAACATATATTATTGCATACACTTATTATTTTAATAGTAAAAAAGCAAAAGGTAAGAAAATTATAAGCACAAAATAAAAAATGAATTCAGTGTAGTTCTTGATGTGAAGTATTATCACTTTATTTTCTGGTGTCATTATTGGTTGATGGTGCATGAGAAAAATGAAATTGAGACTGTTTTATCAAAATTTCATCATAGTCCGGTTCCATTTGCGAAGCAGAAATTCTTAAAACTGATGAAAGGTGCTCATCTGTAATTCTGTTTCTTATAGAAGTTTTCCTAAGCTTCATTGTTGAAAAGATTTATTCGCATATATAAGATGAGCCGAACATTGTCATTATCTTCATTGCATGAGTAATTAGATTTGAGAAGTTATCTGGACTTAAATTTTTATAAAATTCTAGTAATGGTACTGTATGAAAAGTTTGTTTCAGGAGAGTATTACAGTTCAGTTCTATTAACTCAAGTTGAAATTTTGCATCAACTTCTTCGTAATTAACATTGAATGAGGTCGCAAAAATACTAAACCCTGGTTCCATTTTTCGAAAGTCCTAAAATCTCCTTTCAAATTCTGAAGATAGTTTTCTCAAATTAATTTCGTATTTTTTAATCTTATTGTTTGATATAGTGAATTTTAAAGATTGTATTCTTGGAAAATGAGAAAAGATTTTTATGCGGGTCGTCACATTACGAAGTAAGAATGGGTTCAAACATTCTCACGACGGCACTCTTAAACGGGCCGGAATAAACCTTTCCGCGGGCCGGACTTGGCCCGCGGGCCGTAGTTTCCCCATCACTGGCTTACAGTATAGTGCATAATATTTTGATAATTAATTATATAAACTGCTTAATACTGTTAAATGTAACCATGTCCACACCAAGAAAATATCTCTCTCGGTGCCAAAAAAGAAAATTATGAATAAAGAAAAAAAGCTAAACTTCAAGAAGTCACAAGTAGATCTGTTTTCTTGGCTAAGAAATAATTTTGGCAGAGAAATTGCTTCGACTTCAGAAGTTACAATTCAGAATCATGTGTTTATACATATGTGACCTAATCATAAAATGATGAAGAGTGTATTCCTGGTTAATGGCCAAGTATTATAACAGATAAATTTAGGATGCTCTGTGTTAAAATTGGACTTATAATGCAAATAAGTTGTTGCTAAAAATCCTGACGGTAGATCATTTTCCACTAAATGCTATGAAAAAATACCAAATTGTCAACTGTAATCCATAATCATAAATGTTCTGGTTGTCATTTTAATTTGTTTATTAGTTAGAAAGAATTACTAAAACAAATGAATTTATGTTCGACTATTGATAAAAAGTCGGTTTTTGATAATTTGCTGTATATTGCTAGTATAAGTAAGGAAACGCTACGTCTCAAATTATCATTATGCCTAATAATGGAAATTTTTAAAGTATTATTCAAAATAATAAATTCTAAAAATAGAAGTGTGCAGCATTTAGCATGTAGGTCACAAGAACAAATTATTTCTGCATTAGCAAATGAAGTCCTTAACAAAATTAAACTTTATATAAAAGCAACTACGGTAAAAGCTCTTTATTCGGGGGGTATATGTTCCATTAGTATGCCGCGAATACAGAAACCGTGAATACGGAATGGTAATTTGTATGGGATTATAGGGGGGATACGTTCCTAGGTGACTATAAATCAATTTAATTGAAGTTTTTGAACATTTTGATTAATTATCTTAAGGCTTAGGCAATGGTTTGAAGAATACACACCAGTCGCATTAGCAATTTGCTTTTTAAAAATAAGACTTCGTTCCATAGACGGATCAATGTTCATAAAGAAATCGCAAAGCTCATTTGCCATTCTTAAACCTTCACTAAGATTTTTCAAATGAAATGTCACTTTTCCAGTGCTTGTTGAAGCCTCTTCTTCAATGGAATGTGAATTTAGCATTTCCTCCAAGTCGGTTTCAGTCAGATCTTCATTTTGCGATCTAAGCAAATCCTGAATGTCACTTAATTCTATCTGTTCGAACCCTACTCGTCCTTCTCCATTCGCGATTTCGGCTAGGTTTGCAGTTTGCATTTAACAACATACTTTAGACAAAGTTGTTATAAGATCTATTTTACTTTTTTTATTAATCCATTTGACGGCGTTTACAAAGGATATTGGGTTGGATACCTATTGGAATCCTTTTATTATTATGTATGTACTTATTAGATCCGCGAATAAAGAAATTTTTAGCCGCGAATATAGGAATTGAGTCGCATTTTTTAAACTCGCGAATGTAGGAAGCGCGAATAAGGAGCTTTTACTGTATATGCTATAGTATCAAAATGCGTTATACTCCTGATATTTCCCATAAGGAATAACTTCAATCATTATTAGGTTTGTAAATTTTAAAGAGAACTATAAATGAGTCATTTATAGGGTTAGTTGAAGTAACTGACCTGACTGGTGAAGGAATAGCAAAAACTTTATTGGAAAGATTAGGCGAGCTCGATTTAGGTATTATTAATTAAAGACAGCAAGCATACGACAATGGCAGCAACATGAAAGGGAAGGATAAAGGTTTAAAGTCTAGTATATTTTCTCTGAACCCACTTGCAATTTATGTTCCTTGCCTATCACATTCCTTTAATTTATTAATTTGTGATGCTGCTTCAAGTAGTTTATAGTGTTAAAGAAAATCAAACATCGGTCAAGCATATGTTTAGAATGCTCTTGCTGTATTAAGCATCAAAAAAGAAATTGAAAAAATTGTACTTTAAAAAAAAAGTAATTGATGTATTAGCAAAAACAGAATCACATATTAAATGAACATATATTAATAATCTGTGTGTGTTTTTACTTCTCAAAAATTCAGAGTCCCCAAATCACTTCTTGCACCTGGATCCCTTTATAGAGAAGACCGACTCCAGTCATAGAGTTATTTCATTCTCTCGTGCCGAATTTGTAGGCATTTAATATATCCCCCAGGACATGTATACCAATACTAATGTCATTATCAATGCATACCTATGGCTACTGATCTGGGGGGTGGAATACATTCGGCACATACAAGTTGAGAAGATTCCAAACTATCAAAAGCTAACTTTCTTGTGAGCCTATAACACAAATTAAAATGATTATATATATATATATATATATATATATATA
>JAPMOQ010005854.1:1897854-1957265 GCA_026543055.1 Argiope trifasciata
CCGGATCTTAATCCGTGTGATTTTTGGCTTTGGGGACACTTAAAAAACCTTGTTTATCGAGAACGTCTGATAACCTTGGCAGATTTGAAAGAGAGTATCAGTCTGCATGTGAGAAGCATCTCAGATGACCAGTTACGATCCGCAGTTGAACAAGCTGTCCACAGACTTCACATTTTACATCTTCAGGAAGGGAACCATATTGAGCAGCATTCCCTGCATCGATAACGTCCTTGTTTCATGTATGCTTGGTACTTTCAAATAAAATGTGTTTAAAACGTGTTTTTGTGTCTTTTCAGCATACGTCCAGTGGTACAGCGCCACCTATCGGTGATTTCTGGAACTAAATTTTTTTTTCGTGAAATCCGTTTCCCCATTTTTTGAATAGTATGTCCACAAATTTTCAAGCCTTTACACTGAGTAGTTCGATATCCAGGGAGGTCAGAGTAGGGGTGTTTTATTTCTGGCCACCCGGTATATATATATATAAGGGATGCTACAAAAACATAATCTAGTGACTCATTTTAGTAATGATTGTTAATCATCCATGAGACTTTCTCATACACTTGTGAACTGCCACGTTAAGAATATTATCTATTTGTTAGGTACAAGGAACGTTTTTGAGATTTTATTCAAAGTATACATCATAGGTCTGAGCACAACAATCCCATTGGTTCACGAACCAAAGAATCCCATGTTCCCAATCCTTATATTCTTCCCAACCCTTGTATTCTAAGAATGTTTTATTTTTTCTTCGCAGAATTCATTGATTATACAATGAGCTGATGGGTGTTTTAAGAGTTAATTTTCTGTTCACTTGATGTTATCAGTATATTTTTTTGTTTACTAAAATTTTAAATTCTTTTTTCTTTTTTTTTTTATAGACTGTAAATCTTGATGATTCAGAAGATCTCTTCCAAAGCCCAAAACGACTGAGAGTAAGGAAAAACACAAAGAAATATAAATAAGATACTCAAAAAGTTTACATTTTGAACAACTTTTCGTGTGACAAGTTTTCAAATAAAGGAAATGTTTTCTTCTGATTTAAATTAATTATTTTAGGGGGAGTGTTGTTATTTAATTTATTTAGAATTATAGTTTTCCCAATGATAATACAGTAGTTCTATCATTACTATTATATAATTCATAAGAACGATAGTTAAGATTCAGCCCTAGCCTTGTTTCCGGTAAATATTACAAAATGAATAATGTGCAAACACCCAACTTCTCGTAAGCTAACCAGTCAAAAAGCGAATTATGTAAATATTTTAAACAATACAATTTTTTTTGTTTTGATTAGATGTAATTCATATTCAGTTGACATGACCAAATTAATATTTATTAATATGATCAGCTAATAATTGGCAGCCAAAGGCATCTAATTCAGCTGACTTATTTTAGAATGCCCTTTTAAATCGATATTTCTTTTTTCACAATTACAGCGCATGTGCAGATGATAGCATTCTATTAATTAATGTTTGCAGATAGCAGAAAAATTGACGCTTGACATTGAATGTAAGAATCTTGTTTTCCTGTTTTTTCCCTTTATTACACGCTAGTCGCCTTTGGCGACCAGCTGGTTCGCATAAATAATGGGTTCTAAAATTTTCAATCAAATCACATATTCATTAGCCTTGAAGTTATTCCGGGTATTGATTGGCCTGGAATTATTATTTTCTTTAAGATGGTGGACGGAAAGTTCTAAAAGAACACGTTTTCTTAATAATATTCTTTAATTTTACAAATCAGTCAGTTTTAACTATCGGTTATGCTTCCAAAATATTAAAAATGTTTTTTTCGGTGATATTGCCAACATATTAAATATGATTTTTTAAAGGAAGCGAAAAAGGGAAAAAAAATTATTGAATTAATGATACAGATATTGCAAACGATTATAGAAACATGCCATAAGGTCGGGATTTCAATGCATATCCTGTCTAAATTCTATCAGGTTTACTGTAAATAAAGAATATTTGTTGAATTAATTATTTACGCATTGCAAACGATTATAGAAACCTTTGCTTTGCATTTATTTTTTAAAGAAAATATCACATTTTATATTTCTTTTATTTTATCCAGTGACGTGCTGAAAGTTGCATTTCTGTAGATTTATTTTGCGATAATTTTTTTTATTCGAACTTCCGACATTCTTTTATTTTATCCAGTCACGTGATAAAAAAACATGGTTAAAATATTTCTTTAAAAATTCGTTAAAAACAGAAGCTTAAGTTATACATTAAAAAAACTGATACCGTTAGAAAGCTAATTTTTTTTATCTTCAAATTGATGTAAAAATCATGTTTGTGCGATAATATTTTCGGAAGTGATAGCGGAAAAACGTCGAAATTTCGCTTAAATTTTAATTAAAAATTCGAAAAAAGGGCTCGGAGGTGCACATTTCCGACCTCCGAGGTATACATGTACCAAATTTGGTAGCTGTAGGTCCAATGGTCAGGCCTGTGGAGCGCCAACACACACACACTGAGCTTTATTATAAGTATAGATATGAACACTCTTCTGTATAGGATTTCTGATGTTAACACTTATTATTTTCTCAATTATTATTTAGACTTTAGAAATTAATAATGATAATTTTTTTAAAACTGAATTTGGATATAACACACTCAATCAAATGACATGATTTAGAATAAACAAAAATTAAGGTTAAAAAATCAGAACATTTATTAGGAATTAAATAAGGAAATTAAACAACACATCCATACTATAGTTGAATTATACAAAAAGTATCAAAGAACACATTGTGCAAAGAAATTTTCAAGTTTATTATAATTTTGATATTGCACAATCTAATGTACAAATTGAAAATGAATTATATCCTTTAAATTAATTAAATAGTTATATATTAGCAAGTTTATCTAATGGATTGAATTTTAAAGAGCTAATACTATTATTATGTAGATCATTATTTGCCAAACAAAGCTTTAGTAAATAAGCAAGAATTGTCGTTGCTCAATTCAAGATTCAGAATTCTCTGTAAAAGTGTTATCTTACCACAAATTAATTTCACCCCATCTGATCCTACTTTTCTTTCCAAAAAGAGCAGAATATAATTCCTACTGAAAATTACCTTTGAAATTATTATTAATATGCTGTCAAGATATATATTAAAAACTTCATTTTATTTCATCTATACTTATAATAAAGCTTAATGTGTGTGTTGGCGCTCTACTGGCCAGACCGTTGGACCTACAGCTAGCAAATTTGGTACATGTATACCTTGGAGATTGGGAATGTGCACCTCGGAGCCCTTTTTTTAAAATTTTTAATTAGAATTTGAATTAATTAAAATTTAATCGAAATTTCGACGTTTTTCCGCTATAACTTCCGAAAATATTATCGCACAAACAGGATTTTTACATCAATATAAAGATTAAGAAATTAGTTTTCTAATGGTATCAGTGTTTTAATGTATAACGTAAGCTACTATTTTTAAAGAAATATTTTAACCATGTTTTTTTATCGCGTGACTGGATAAAAGAAAACAATGATGGAAGTTCAAATTAAAAAAAAAACGATCATCGCAAATTAAATCTAAAGAAATGCAACTTTTAGCACGTCACTGGATAAAATAAATGAAATATAAAATGTGATATTTTCTAAAAAAATAAATGCAGAGCAAAAGTATCTATGATCGTTTGCAATATTTAAATCGTTAATCCAATAAATTATCTTTACCAGCGGGTGACCGAGCTCCGCTCGGAGAAAACAGGTATCAAAGCTAACTCGAAGATTTAAATTTTCAATTGTGATTTATCAAAACAATACATGCCATAAGAAAATTTGTGAAACCATTGGTGAAAAGATAACCGGTTAAAGTGCACCATTGTAAACTATTCTAAACAAAGTTAGAGTTTGGAAAGGGAACTGTTCTATACAAAAGTAAAGTAAAGGTAAAGCTTGAAGTGTGTTGCAGTTCAATATTTTTGACAAATTTATTTAGAAAAACCAAACATATATACATACATAAGAAACATATTATAAACCTATAACAGCATAAACATAAAACTTTATTAGTTCGCCATATTGGCTATAGATGGCAGCACGTTACCGCTTGAAAATTTAAGTAGCCATTATGGGGAACTAATAAAGTTTGAAAATATCCTATCTGTAACTCTGAACTGCTCGACCGTAGCGCTTCAAAACCGGCGCCAATCGATTACTCGTGGCCAAAAACCCCAGACCCCCAAGTTTACCGGAGTTTATTAATTCTGGGGCGATTTTCGACTTGGCAACCATTCCTCGTATTATAGTATTAGATTTATACAGGATATGCATACAAATTCCGGTCCAATGGCCAATTTGTAAAATATTATTAATAGGCATATATATTGTTTAATACTATTAATTTGATCTAAGTGAAGTAAATCATTACATTTTGTGTAGTTTGAGGCAAACAATGCATTTATGAATAATGAGTTTTAGATTTCTTCATGCTTTGCTCTGTGAGCCATATTTTACAAATATTTTAATTAATATTTTAAATAAAAGTTACTACATCAATCAGTCTTCTAAATCAATCATTAAAACTGACTAATTTATAAAATTAAAGAATATTATTAGGAAAACGTGTTCTTTTAGAATTTTCCGTCCATCATCTTAAAGAAAATACTAATTTCAGGCTAATCAATGCTCGGAATTACTTCAAAACTAATGAATATGTGATTTAATTGAATATTTTAGAACGCATTACTCATGGCGAACCAGCTGGTTGCCAAAGGCGGCTAGTATGCAATAATTCTTACTTTTTCAAGAGTCTCGAAATGTAACAATTTTTTTATATTATTAATTAGTTAAGGAAAAAAAATCAATACGATTGCTTTATGAAATTAAATATTGTATAAAAAAGATATTGTAAATATCTCCTAATCAATAAGTACCGTATATCTTGAGTATTTATTTTCTCAAGTATGTAATTTCTATAACCCATCGCAAGACAAAATTAGTTTTTTGGAGACGGTAATTGGAAGTTGAAAATGCTAAAGTTTCGTGAGGTATACATGAAATGCTCATTCTAAGCGTACCCAAAAGCTGATTTCTAAGCTGTTTGTTCTCCTGTTTTTTTAAAAAAAAAAAAAAAAAAAAAAAACTGCAAACGGTATAAAGAATTGAGTTTGTATTCTTAGATCTATAAAATCATGGGACTGGAGTTTATTAAGCAAACTTTTATTTTATTGAAAGAAAGATGCGAATATAATTATGCATACAACATTTGATTTAAATTAAACAAAATTAATATTGCTGGCGATCCCAGAGGCTCATCTAATATGGCTAATATTATATAAAACTTTTTTTTATCACAAGATTTTGAGGAAAAATAAAACCGGACAAATAATCTGCTAATATTTAAAACTAGGGAGAATAGTCTCCTCAAAATTTTCTCGCTTACCTTCTACATAAATGTGTTATATATCATCTCATATATAACTACATAAAATTGCGAATTTTCGAGTACCAAGTGGTGCTCAGATTTTTATTTTCTGACTCCCGCACACGAGAGTTTTGTGCTTGGTAATATAGTACTGAAGAAAACTGAAATTCATTTTAACAAATATTTGAGATTAACTGCAATTTTAGTAAGAAAATTACATAACAAATTTAACTCATTACACATTTTTGAGATATCCTGTTTATATACAGAAGATTTTCAAATTTCTGACTGATCTGAGCCCAAATTTGATGAGGATCTAATTGTGTAAAAATTTCACTTATCTAAGAAATTACATTTTTTAATAATTGCGTAAGATTATATGCATGTGTAAACACAAATCAGGTGACAATAAATCCTTTGACAATTTTCCTTTTCAAAATTTAGTAAAACTCTAAAATTTAAGAGTTTCAGTTTTCGATATTAAATTTATCCGTCCAGCTCTTTACGTTTTGTACTTATTTTCACACAGATTTCCTGTGAATGAATTTCATTCAAAATACTACAAATTTAAATTGATTCAATGGCGGCATTCTAAATTTCATCTGTCTAGATTAAAATATTTTAATTATCTTGTTTAGACAAATATAATTCCACTTATGTGTTTTAGGGATTCATGGGGGTCCGAAATGTGCAAATTCGTTAAAATTTCGAGTTGGAATGTTTTGACGTTTACTTTTTCTTTCTAAATTTCGTGTGCTTGAATGGTCTCTCAGAAATTATCTCGCATTCGTTTTAATAAATACAGCTGTGAGTTATTAATCACATAATATTGGCGAGAAATATATACGAAAGAGCCGATTAATCTAGTGGGGCACAGTTAATATACAAGTTCTAAGTAACCAAGTATATATTTTAGATGCTTTTTTTCCCCTTATACATTAAACCAAAATTTGATTTTCAACTATAATTGTAGACACTCAATCCCAAAAAATTTTCAAATGTTAATCACCACGTTTTTGAGTGATCGCATTTACATGTTTGTGAAAATTTAGACCCACGTATGGAAATCCTTTGACGGATTTGGTTCCAAATGTGTCACATACTAAAGTTTAATGTCAAATCTGTGTACCAAACCTTATAGGCCTAGGTTTTCAAATATATGTATATAATTTCTGGGTTAGCTTACATTCAGATAAAAAGACAGATTTCCTTTGAATAGATATCGTACATTTCACATAAATCTACAAATTTGAGTAGAGACCATATACCAAATTTCCTCCGTCTAACTCAAAGCAATTTTCAGTCATCGAATTCTCAGACAGATATAATAACAAAAATGTCTTTTTCGTATTCAGGAGGGAGATTCGTTAAAATCTTTCAATAAAGTCGAAGTTTTTATTTGTTACAATATTACACGTGCAAATATTTCGTACTCGAGGAAATAAAATCAGTAGGAATGGTCTCCACGAAACTTTCTTGTATTCTCCCTAATAAATCTGCCATGCCAGAGAAAGCCGTGCATGATAATGGCATATAATAGTTACAAAATATTAACTTTTGGCATGAATTTAGTATTTTTACTGTATCAACCTTGTCATCCTTGGCGAGAGTTTTGGTGATTAATCCCCGGCATGTGGTTAATAGTGTCGAAAATCGAATTTGTACTTTAGAATGTTTTTCTCAACCGATTGTAACAAAAATTTGACTTAAACATTGCATTTGTAATCACAACATCCCATTCTTTAATTTGATGCATTTAAGTCATTGCGCTTTTTACTTATTGTGTTAGTATATTTCTGAAAGTACAGACAGATAATCAATCTGTTATTGAATTTGCTCAAAATTTGAGCGATGTTTACACTATAAATGTTAAGTCTGTGTATCGAGTCTTATCTATTTAGCTCTCTTCGTTTTGAAGTTATTCTGTTAACTTGTATTCAAACAGCCGGACAGATGAATTTCTTTTGACCAAATTTTACTCAAAATTTGATAGAAACCTGCATATTTGGTATATAGACCGTAAACCAAATTTCAACCGTCTAGATCAAAATGTTTTTTGAATTAACTCTCTCAGAGACAGACAGATGGATGGACATTTTCCAAAAGCATCGAACTCAGATTCGTCTAAAATGGAGAAAATTATCAAAATCTAGAGTTTGAATTTTTTTTTTTTGCGATTATTATATTTCTCTGTACTAAACATACGAGAAAGTAAAAACGTATTTGCTTTTATAATTTTTTTTTCTCTCTAATCCTTTTATACAGATGTATATTCAGTCCTTCAAAATGACGAAATTCGCACAAACCGTTTACATGGTTACGGTGCCTCATCTAGACGGGTGGAATGAAAATTTTTACGACTTGGTAGATAAGAGGTTATTCGCATCTGAATAGGAAGTTTTCTGTTAGAACTATTCTTGGCAAATGGCATCTCGTTATTCAAATTTACGTTTATCCATCTGCCATAATGTTCTCCGTCGCGAGGCAAGGCAATTTTTTTTTTCATCATGTTCAGTTCTTTTTTTCTTTCTTTTCTTTTTAAATGGAATTCTTGACTGTGATTCTGAAGCTGGTTTGCAGCATTCGCTTGATACAGAGGTACGATATACATTGCCAGACAAAAATTATCTACGTAATTTTTTGCTCTTTGTAAGCTGCTTAAAATTAATAGGAGCGTTCATGGTTTGAAGTATATACAGAAGGAAAAGCTTTGTGTTATTTTCTTTGCCCTAAAGAAAAAAAAAAGAAATATAAAATTATTTTATTTACTGGTAAGCACACATTTATTTATTTTGAAGGTCTTCCAATCTAATTTCTTTAATTCAGAGCAATATTTTTAAGAAACGAAATATTTTTAAATTTTATTGTTCACATTTATTTGATTTGCTCTTTTTATAAAGATAGAAAATCGTTACCGAATTTCCATTCACTTTTTAATGTGTTAGAATTTTGAAATTTTTGTACATTTCTGTACTTTGATAGCAATATATTATTTTAGCATCATCAATTACTGATTACTGGGAAGGATTAATATAACTATAACATATAATAATTAATACTACTTTAATGCTTTACCGGCTGATTGATTCATTTTTAATTTCGTTCTTGCAGTGTCATTTGCCAGCGAATATCAAAATTGATTGACGTCGGTAGCCCATAATACTGGATAGTTTGGAAAATTCAAGATAAAAAAGTTGGGAATAATTAAAATGGAAAAAGTTAACTTAATAGAAGTTTATTTAAGAAATTATTGCTATTATTTTATATAAATCGTCTATTCTAATTATGCCATTATTTCTTATTTACTTTTATTGATAGGAATATATTTCTTGTTGGTAAAATGCCCAACATGTCAATACAGAGATATTTTATGTTACTTGAGGTTCAAGCTGATGATCGAGTTAAAAATTAAAAATCAAATTCTGATCAGATATTTATATTGATTTTAAATGGATTACGATTATATCCCAGATTATTTAATGGATTATATATATATATATATATATCGCATAAGTTTTTCTCCCCTCCACTTAAGTGACTACATAAAAAAAGCGATTTTTTTTTCTTTTTTTGAGGGGAGGGGGTGTAAATTAAGAATATTTTTTAAAAAATATTGTTAGTTTGTATAGATTTCTTTATAAAAACCTTTAGAATTTAGTTTCTAATTTGGGAAGTATACTAATTTTTATATTTACATTTAAATACGTTTTAATGCTATTTTACATCTTCAGATGACGATTTTCTATATTTTGATATTTGATAAAATTTCCTTATAGAAACCTCATAAATTAAAATCTAATGCACATTTCTTTGTTCAAATTTAGTTCAGCAATTTTTAAATATGTTTTTTAGTTCCAGAATTAGATAATAAGTAATCTATAATTTAAAAAGCATTTTATAGGAGTTTTAATGCTTTAAAATCTGACAAATTTTTTTTCATCAGTTGAATCACAATATTTAAAGAATTAATTGAAGTATAGTTTATTTTTTAGTAAAGAAACTAGATAACATATTTCCGAAACTACATACAAAATTTTAAGTAAATCATTTGATAAAAATTTGTTATCCACCTCTTAATTTGTGATAAACCTCTTAGCTAGAAGATTTTTGCTTGACGACTCTTTTTAGAGAATTTTTTTAAAAACAAATATATTATTTAAGTGGTGCAAAAAAGTTTTTACTTAAATGATATATTTGGTTACATAGATGTTTTTAAGTCTTTTTTCAATGCTGATATTAAAATGGAATGTTTTAACGTTTTTCAAGAAATTAATTCCGAACGTAGTCACATATCTTATAATGCCACTTATTATTGTCTTTTTTGATATAGGGATTGAATAAAAAATACTTTTTAGAATACTTAACGGAAACAATCTATGAATCAATTGAATTGTTTTCAGAAATAATTTTTGCAACTAAAGTCGAAAATTAAATAATACTTCTTTTTTGTGTATTATATTTTGAAATATTAATTAAATACTTAGTTACAAAAACATTTATGGTTTACATTATAAATCTCATTACAGTAACTATTTCCCATAAATCAACCGTTGGAAATTTCATAATGACATAACTTCTTGAAGTGTGTAGATTGTTCTCTACGATAGATAACGTTTATATGTCTCAACTAGAAATATAATGAATCAATTGTATAACTGTAAATACCATTTTTATATCACATAAAAATTTCTGTAAAATTTCTGACTTAAATTAAATTTTACTGTAAAATCAGTGGCATTAAATAATGCAATAATTTTCGGTTAATCTGCCCCTCTGTAGTTATTTGTACTTTTATTTTTAAAAAACTGAATTTCTAAAGAAAATGATAGGTATAAATAAGAAAATTTTAGCCGACTTTGGTGACTTATTAGCTCGACGGAGATATAGTTGTTCCATCAAATCCCTATGCATAACTTTGATAATCAAGGATCACTGTAGAAAGTATATTGAAGGATCATATGGGATATAGTACATTAGAGGGGTGCCATTTTGATGATCTTACACTTGCTCTATTTATTTTATTAAAGAATCTTTCTAACGAAGTTAAGCCAGTAGTAAATATTCGACTAATAAGAATAGGCAGCTGCCTAGAACCGCTTGATTGAAAAGTTATATATTTGGCTGCTAGTATATTTATAAATTTGTAAATTGTACAAATTTTTCAAATTATAAAATACTAGCCTTCTGTGGCGGTTCGCTAGAGATATTGTTTATATTCAATGTAAGTTAAATCGCTTAGATAATTTCTCATATTTATTATTCAACGAAATGATCCGGCATTAAAGTCTTGCTATTTTGATTGTCCTGTTTCCCTGTTAATTGGAGACATGAACTTTTTTTAATGGAGACTAGTCCTGTGACGTCAGAGCTCTATTGAAAGCTGAACTGTCTGGTTTATTCATCTTCTAATATTGTAGCATCGCTTCTTAATTCCTCTTGTAAACAGCATAGGTAATTAACATAATCCCATTTCTTTAACTTTAACAATTGGAAGACAATAACGTAATTCTACACTTGAGGACATTCCAAAAACGGTTTGAATTTTAGAAGCAGCAAAACAAAACAAAATCTTTACAAAAACTGTCAAAATTCCAGAAAAAATATGTACGATTATTAAATTAGGAACACTGAAAAGACAATTTTTGTGAATTTTAAGATAATATAAAAATCATTCTTGTGCTATATTATTTTAGGAAGCTATGACTAAAAACATTTCTCTTTTAATTTTTAATGAATTAAAATTATATATAAATACCTCATTCTCCCCTTTTAAAGTAAATTTGGATCCAAATTTGGATTAAATTTGGATTGGTAATTTTAGATCCAACAATTTGACTGATAGATCAATACATATACTCCGCACATACTTTTATTATTAATATAAACTATCCACCGGTTTGCAAATGGTATTATTAAAAAATGCTGTTACTAATAATAATATGAATATGCATGCCTGTGTTTGTTACGAATACCTTTTTTGACCATAAACTATAAAAACTGGTACTTATATATATTTTGAAGGCTGAAAATGTTGAACTTGGAGTGATTTTTCTAAATTAGAATTTGAATTAATAAAAAAATTTATCCTGCTGTTCTACCCGTATCTACCCTATGAATGTAATGTGCGAGCCAGTATACCTTGGACATTAAATAATTAATTAATAATTTAATATTCTCTTTGTTTTGCTATATTTTGAAATAAGAATAGTTTTATAAAAATACATGTGATATAATTGAAAAAAATATACAAAATTATTAAATACTAGCCGCCTTTGGCGACCAGCTGGTTCGCCATGAGTAATGCGTTCTAAAATTTTCAATTAAATCACATATTCATTAGCCTAGAAGTAATTCCGGGAATTGATTGGCCTGAAAGCAATATTTTCTTTAAGATGATGGACGAAAAGTTCTAAAAGAACACCTTTTCCTAATAATGTTCTTTAATTTTATAAATCAATCAGTTTTAACTATCGGTTATGCTTTCAAAATATTAAAAATGTTTTTATCGATGATGTTGCCAAAATATGAAATATGTTTTTTTTTTTCAAAGAAAGCGAGAAAGGGAAAAAAGTATTGAATTAATGATACAGATATTGCAAACGATCATAGAATCATTTGCATTTATTTTTTAAAGAAAATATCACATTTTATATTTCTTTTATTTTATCCTGTCACTTGCTGACAGTTGCATTTCTGTAGATTTATTTTGTGATGATAATTTTTTTTTTATTTGAACTTCCGGCATTCTTTTATTTTATCCAGTCACGTGGTAAAAACATGTTTAAAATATTTCTTTAAAAATTCGTTAAAAATAGAAGCTTACGTTATAAATTAAAAAAACTGATACCGTTAGAAAGATAATTTTTTTATCTTTAAATTGATGTAAAAATCATGTTAGTGCATTAATATTTTCGGACGTTATAACGGAAAAACGTCGAAATTTCACTTAAATTTAAATTAATTCAAATTCTAATAAAAAATTCGAAAAAAGGGCTCCGAGGTGCACATTCCGAACCTCCAAGGTATGTATGTACCAAATTTGGTAGCTGTAGGTCCAACGGTCTGGCCTGTAGAGCGCCAACACACACACACGCACACACACACACACATTGAGCTTTATTATAAGTATAGATAAATGTGTAACTAATTTTTTTAAAAATGAAATAGAGCATTAAAAAATTAACTTCTTTTAATTTTCTATTTGTACAAAAATACACTACATAAAGCTTGTAGTTATGTTCTTCATAATTCTTACAAAATTCATTGAATATATTATCATTGTTTGATAAATACAACCCGAAACGCTTACCTTTATTACTCGTTTGTGTAAATTAATAGAAAAGGGTGGATGATAAATCATTCTGCTTTTATCCTGTATTCTTTCAAAAAATATTGTCCACCGCTTCATTTCTGGGGAGACGTTATCAAACTTGATTTTTTTTATTCACCTATTCTTCTTCTTCTTCAAAAAAAAAAAAAAAAACAAGCTCGGGTATTTACTGATAAAAAAAAGTGACTTGCAGCCAAAATTATCAGTAGAACTATTATAAAATATAATTTAATTTTAGCAGTTTGTTCACCATTTACAAGTATATGTATTCAAAAAATGAAATGGAAAAAAAATGATATTAAAAAGAAGAATTTATATAAAAACCTGCCCATATATTATCTTTAAATTATTAAAAAGTGCGAAGATTAAAATTGTGTGTTGTGACTTATGGCACTTTACAAGCCCGCTGACAGTTTTAAGCAGAGTGGGCGTCGTTTTTTCAATATCGCCAACTAGGACCAAGAGTATGACCTAGCTATTTCATGCGTCATATTCGCTTGCACAACCCCTTTTTTTATAGGAAGAGGGGCACATTAACAGATTGAACAGGTGAAGAAAAACCATGCCCGAACTGGAACGCCCAGAGCACGGGGAAGAAGCGCTATCCCTATGCCAGATGCCAGCGAATATTAAAGTTTGATTTTCCAACTGGCAAGGAAGAGGAATTGCTCAATATTTTATTAATGAAATTTATACCTATTAAAAGAGCATATATCTTCATTCTTAAATGTCGATGAAAATTTCGACTATCTTTCGCGAAATTTTTAAAAATGTTTTATGCTTGACGCTGTGGTTTACAAGAGTTCAAATTAGTCCCAATTTCCTATAACAACCTTCGTTAATAATACCCCAAGCAATTGCAGAGCTAGGCGTTTTTCTGACCTAAGTAGTGTGCTTAACAAGGGCATCTTTTAATAGAAATTCAATTTAGTTTCACATTTCATGACATTTTTAGCTTAATCAACATCCGAATGATTTATTTTCGTTCCATTTTTTTTAAATTTTAGCCTCGTTGTAAAAAGGACCCTATTTTTTTTTTTTTTTTTTTTTTTTTTGGATGGATATTGTAGAAAAGCTGAATGAAGTAATGAAATTCTTGATAAATTATCTACAGTTATTAGTTAATGATTATCTTTTTAATAAAAATATTTAATTGACGTGGATAAATTATTTAAAAAATTATAAATTTACAACAAATATAATATTATAAATTATAATAGTACAGATTTGTCTATTAGAATGTAATAAATAGTTAAATGAATAATAAATAATATTCCAATATTTTATAAATAAGCAACGAATTATTCCTTATTTATTAAGTAAGATTATTTATTAAGTTCTGTAATAAAGTACATACTAATTCTAATTGTTTATAGAATTTGTATTTGTTCCAAATTTATTTGATAATTGGGCTTAAAAGTTTTTAAAGCGACTGGTACACAATTCCCGTAGCTCAGCGGTAACTGGAAGTTGCATATTTTATCTAGTTAGAATTCCGCTAATGACCTTAAAAATATTTGGCGTTTTGATGTGAAATTGTCTTTTAGTGTACTTAATTGCAGCGGAGTTATCTGCACATCTTTTCGGAGAAATGCCTTCCTTGTACAGAATTATTATTATGTTTTTAAAACTTTTTATAGCATGACGCATAACATTGAGGGTAACTTTTGTCTTAACAATGGGTATACAGCAAGTAACTGTAAGTAAAACTAAATAGTTTTACTTACATTACAATCCTTTCACGGACTATTTTTTTGCGGAACTAAACAATAGTCCATCTAAGACAGGTAGGTATATCTACCTTCAATGACATGAAGAAAAAAATGGAATCATTTTCTTACAACGCAGGTAATTCTTAGAAAGTCATTTCCAACTTATATGCAAATATATTTTTTTCTTTCCAAATTATAAATCAAAGAATCCTTCGTTCTTTTTTTTGCTTATTCAGAATGATTAATTAACAATCAACTTACGATTTGATACCATAAACAACCTAATTAATTTCACCTTTTTCGCGAAAAATCTTTGGCCGCCATTAACCTTCTAATCGTAAAGAATAAGAGGTAAGACCAGGAGCCGAACAATGCAACTCGTGTTCCAGGGAGACAGACGACAATATGATATACAATAACGTTCTCTTCTCGCTCGTTTCGGCAGGGGCAATAAAATGAAACCTTCTTTCCCTTTACTGCGCTGTCGAGAATTACGCATTCGGATACGGTGTATGTTACAGCAGTGCTAGACGACACATTTCAGGATTAGATATCAGTTTTTGAGTTGAGAATTTTGCGGCTGAAAAAATAATAATTTTTTAACCTAAGATATGTAGTGTGCGTTTAAAGTGGTAAGTAAAATGGGTTTTTTATCTCTCCCTCAACAAAAATTAATCAAATTTCGTTTTATCAAAAAAAAAAAAAATCGATTTCGTAAACAGGTATGTTATTATTCTATAGATATGAAATATGGCTTGGAAAATATCTTATACTTATAAATAAAATGCCATTATGTGTTTTACAGAACAGAGCATTAGACCTAGAGTTACTAGCTTCGGTACATATACAGTACATTCTCAAGTATCCGGCCTACTTTTTTCAAAACCTTAATTAAATGAGGAAGGCAAGGCGTTCTTAATTTATCTAGCAAAGACTTTTCAAAATCTCAGAACTATAAATTTTGACTCTTATTCAATTCCTACAATTAGTTTACACTTTCCCTATATTTATTTATATATCTTGTTCAAATTTTCAACTGTTAATGAAATACTTTTTATTCATCCGTTTAAGTTCAAACATATTTTTTAAACATGTACTGGATGACACTCGATGTTCGTACATTTTTTTTTCTCAAATATTAATTCATTCGCTAAATTTAATTCATTTTTAATATCTTAAATAGAGTTTTAACAGTTTGTAATGAAATCTGAAATCCACGGCCTGAACTTTTTCTTCATCCACTCCAGTTCAAATGCATTTTAAAAACTTGTTGTGGAGGACAATGTTATACAGGTTTTTTTCGGAATATTAATTCCTTAATTAAATTTAATTATTTCAAATTGAGTCACCAAAGGGTCGTGAAACTAAAATTTTAATCAGTAACATAAAACTTGTGGATGATACCTCATGTTAAGATAGTTTTTTCAAATATCAATTCATTCATTAAATTTAATTCATTTTTAATATTTTAAATAGAGTTCTAGCAGTTAGTAATGAAAATTGAAATCCACAGGCGGTAAAATGCAATAATTTCAGTATTTTTCATGTGAAGATGAAGAATGCCAGTTTAGTTCTTGTGAAAATCAATTATTTTGAATACTCATTTTTTTGATACTTAATAATTTTTTCATAATTATTTAATAAAAAGTAAGGAGATTAAAAATTTTATTTGTTGATCAATCGAATTAAAAATTATATTACTTGTTAATTATAATAATTATTATTATTGCAATTGAATGAGGAAGGCAATCTATTAAAGACTTTTCAAAACCTAAGAACTAAAAATTTTGACTCTTATTTTAGGTTAACTTTTCAAATCGGTGTGATCATTTATGAGTTAAAAATATAATCAGTTTGAACTAATTTTTTTTTAAGAATGAATTCTATCACTTACTTCTGCTTTTTTATTTATGTCTCCTGCATTTAAGTTGGGCTATGCAGAATTTATGTTAAAATGTGAACAGTTTACATCCTTTAACTTAATCTTTCTCTAGCAAATTCTTGAAAAGTGCAGTGCAGTATAAACTACTAGTTCATCTATTTTAACTTGTCACGTATTTGCAACTGCTTCTGCCATTCATCAGGCCTCAGTGAATGATAAATGGAAGGCTTAGTATTCAATATTTATTATAACCGTGAGTTTTGGATAAAAACTTTGTCCTCCATTTTGTTTGTGGCCAAAGAAATGAATTCATAGAACTCCGACCTATCCGGCCAGTTCTTCCACCACATCAGGCCAGATACTGGGAAGTTTACTGTGTGTGTGTCTATATTATATATTCGGTACATATGCAGGTAAAAATGTGCATAGCGAAGAGAGTCTTTCAAAAAATTTTATTAATTAATATTAAGCAATATTTCTTATATTTTTATTCAAAAACTTCCAGAAATATTTCATAAAAGTGGTTTTTACATCACTTGAAGATAATGTTTTTAATGATTCCGATTCAGTTGTCGTCTAATCCCCCCCGCCAGAGTTATGGGAATTTCTTTAAAAAAAAACCCAATTTTGTAGCATTTTCAATGATAGATTTGAGAGTTGCAATGAAATTGAAATAATTGTTTTTTTAATTGAAATCATTGTTTTACAAACTATGTAAAAGTTTGATTTTCTTCCTTTGTTGAATGTAAGCAAGAAAGATCCAGTTCTAGTGTAGATTTTGGGTGCCCTTTCGATTGGCGACATATTTCAGAGATAAAGCGTGACTTCGGGTTTCCATAATTTGTTTTCATTAATGTTACTATTGGATTACCGATCGAAAAAAACTGATTTTGGCGTTAAAAAATTTCAAATAAATAAATAAATAAAAATCAAAGGCATCCAATTGTAAATTTTTACTAAAGTTTCTACTTAATGTGTAATGTATATAAAAAAGAAGAAAGTGAAGGATAGGTAATTTTAATATCACCATTCTATCAGAGAATATAATGTGAATGGTTCATATTAACAATGAATAGAGTAGGTGTAAGTTTATTATAACATTCTTCAATCCGATATATAGAAGTATTTTATTGATGGAATCATAGACATCGATTTGTACATAAGGGAATCAATTAAAATCAAGCACGATGAATACTCCTGTCTAAAGTATGGTAATAAAAAGTTCATTATCTTCATTCTACAAGTACCTGCTTGGGAAGGGGGGGATTAAGAAAAATGAGTTTGATTGGTTGTTCTTGTTGTTTAATGGTGCCGGTGTTAGATTGGGCTAAGATGCGCTAAACAAAGATTAAAATCTATAAACATGATTTATAAGTTAAAAAATGCTAAGAATCAATAAAAAGCAAAGCGGAGCAATCATAAGCAGAATTAGCCTTTTCTCAAAGAACCATTTAAAGCCCTAAATTTTTTGCAAAGTGAAAAAAATAATTACAAACACAAGCACATATTGCTAATGTTTGTTTATTCAATGCTCAATTTTTTTAATATTAATTATTTCAGGAAAATTACAATTTTTTGCAATTTTTTTTCTTGATGCTCATTATAAGAAGTGCATCAAGCGATCTTATAATATTAAACGTTTTATAGTTTAAATGATCAAAGTAATATATGCAGTTTAACCTTGTAGATGAGGTTAATGATCGTATTTTATACTTATAATACGTAGCACACTTGCACTAAGCTGTAATATAACTTCGCATACTTCAAAACCCTCGACTCCCACAATTTTTCTACTGAAATTTTTTCTTCTCAACTTTTCACTGCTCAGAATATTATTTTAGTTCTTGATCATGTTGGGGCCTTGTGCATAGCACCCCCTAGATGGCCGACCCTAGTCGTAAAAACTATCAGAATTGATGTAAGTTTATCGGAACATGAAGAAAAAGTATTACATGTAGCACACGCACTTGGGGATACAAAGCGGAACGGGTGGGGAACACGGAATTTATTTTGACGATGGAGTAAACAGAAAACCTTAGAGATTAAAAGAAAGGAAATAAAATCCAGAACGAGTAGTCTCTTCGACACTTTCTGGCATAATAAATGCCTTGACTTTCTTTAATAAATGTCTTACCTCTTCCGTCCCGTATAAAATTGTGTGTTAATTTAGTTTAGTTATATTTACAACCCTTTTTACAGCAACTCTAGAACTATTTTGGGATGAACTTTTTAATTTTTAATTGCGGTCAAATAACGAAGACGACACTTGAGAGGATAAAACTGTGAACTAGAGAACACCCCAAATCCCTTGTGTAACATTGGCTAGCAACAAGAGATAGATTAGATGTAGATTTTTGGAATTAATTTAGCATTTTTAAGGAATCCATGCTGCGAATATGCATGTGACCGATTGTAACCAAAATTTGACAAGGGTCTATAGTTGTTTTCACTAAATAAACTAACCGAATTTTATAGATTTAAGTTATTGCGTTATTTCACATGCCATTGAATTGCCATGTATTGGCTGAAAGATGACTAACCTTTTGACAGATTGGTCCTGATAAATTTGATAAGCATCTATATCTTAAGCTCTAAATCTGTGCACTAAATTTTATTTTTCAAGTGCCTTACATTTTGAAGTTATTAAGTTCACTTTTGTTGTTGTTGTTCCTTATGGCACTTTGAAAGCTCGCTGACAGGTCTGTCAGCGACTTAAGCCGTGTATGCATCTCTTGTTTCTCTCTCAGTAGAGCCAACTAGGGCAAAGAGTACGACTTAGCTACTTCATGCGTCACATTCTTTTGCACAACCTTTTTTTACTGGGGGGCACATTACACACCTCACAGATAGAACAGAAGATCAATAGCCGAACCGGAATTCGAACTTGGGATGTCCAGATCACGGAGAAGACGCCTTATCCCTTTGTCAGGAAGCAGGCAAGATCACTTTTATTCAGTTATACTGACAGACTTCCTCCAATCGGTTTTTCTTCTAAATTGTTTAGATGCCTGCAAATTTTGTCAACAGTCTTTATTCAAATTTCAATCGCCTAGCTCAAATCGTTTTTGAATTCTTGTGTTTTCAGGCCAAAAATTGCGTTTTTCGGACTCGGGAAGGTCAGGTATGCAGAGATTATTTCAATCTCAACTTCGAAATTTTTGACGATTACTATCCTTTCTTTGTACTTCAACAACAGGAAATTAATATATATATCTTTTTTTTTTTCGCATTCATGAGAAACGTGAAGGTTATTTAAGCACGAAAGTCGATTGTGTAGTCGTGAAGGAAACAAGTACCTCAGAGTTAAAGCAATAAAATATTTAATATCCTTTACGGGCAAATTTGTGGAAAAAACAGTCAATTTATGCATATAGTAACAAAAAAAAAATGTAGTAAACAGTAGCTTTGTAGCTTTAGACATACGATCACATTTGAAGACAGATGCAATAGCGTGTTTAGAAATGTAATATAATGTCATGTATTGTAATACGTGTGTAATATACGAAAGCCTTGCAAGTAACTAAAGTTTTTGTTTTAGCTTAGTTATACTAACCTCCCGTTTCAAAGCAACACTAGCGTTATTTTGGGATGGATTTTGGGTAGATCCACACTACACAAGCGGGAGGACATTTGGCCCCATTGGATTAATGCGCACTAGACATGCTTACAAGATGGTTCTTCGGTGAAATTGGATCTCGAACTTGAAAACCGCCGTTTCGAAGCTGACACTTTACTACCAGATCATTGCTGCCCCAAGCAATTAAAGATATAAGAACAACATATCGCTGGTTTTTAAAAACAGATTTATTTGGTTTTACAGCTATTATTTTTTAAATTCTTAACTTTATCGCATTTAATATTTTTCAAACTAAAATTTCATTATATATATATATATATCAAACCAATTTATAATAAATCTATGGAACTGAAGAATAGGCTTCTATCAATTTAGGCGTGTAAATATTTTATCTATACTTATAATAAAGCTCAATGTGTGTGTGTGTTGGCGCTCTGCAGGCCAGACCGTTGGAAATACAGCTACCAAATTTGGTACATGTATACCTTGGAGGTCCGGAATGTGCACCTCGGAGCCCTTTTTTCGAATTTTTAATGAGAATTTGAATTAATTAAAATTTAAGCGAAATTTCGACGTTTTTCCGCTATAACTTCCGAAAATATGATCGCATTAACATGATTTTTACATCAATTTAAAGTTTAAAAAATTAGCCTTCTAATAGTATTAGTGTTTTAATGCAAAACTCAAGTTTCTATTTTTAACGAATTTTTAAAGAAATATTTTAACCATGTTTTTTTAGCACGTGACTGGATACAATAAAAGAATGCCGGAAGCTCAAATAAAAAAAACTATCATCGCAAAATAAATCTGCAGAAATGCAGCTTTCAGCACGTGACTGGATAAAATAATATAAATATAAAATGTGATATTTTCTTTAAAAAATAAATGCAAAGCAAAGGTTTCTACAATCGTTTACAATATCTATATCATTAACTCAATAAATCTTCTTTATTTACGGTAAACCTGATTGAATTTTGACAGGATATGCATTGAAATCCCGACTGAATGGCATATTTATGTAATCGTTTGCAATATCTGTATCATTAATTTAATACTTTTTTTCCCATTCCCGCTTTCTTTAAAAAAACATATTTAATATTTTGGCAACATCATCGAAATTTTTTTTTAATATTTTGGAAGCATAACCGATGGTTAAAACTGACATTTATAAAACTAAAGAATATTATTAGGAAAAGGTGTACTTTTAGAACTTTCCGTCCATCATCTTAAAGAAAATATTAATTTCAGGTCAATCAATGCCCGGAATTACTTCAAGACTAATGAATATGTGATTTAATTGAAAATTTTAGAACGCTTTACTCTTGGCGAACCAGCTGGTCGCCAAAGGCGGCTAGTTTGAAATAATGCATGCTAACATCCTTTGAGAATGTTTTGAATTTGTTACATAAACATGAATGTTTACTGAAATTCATATTTGAATTTATTTGCCTCAAATTTGTCATTTTTTTGTGTTAGATCTTTAATTTTTATATAATTATTTCATTCAGTTGTAAATCACAAACTGTCACAGAGACTGTGATATGATGCCTTTCACTGTAATGCCGATAATGATCTTCATAACATATGGGGTTTTCATATGATAAGGTAAGAAACGACTCTGTGAATATAAAAGAAGACTTTATTCAAAGTATACACATAGGCCTCAGTACAATGATACCATTGATTAACGAGCCGAAGGATTCCTTGTTTTCAGAATTCATTTGGATGGAACGAGACCCAGTCCTTCACACCGCCCTTGAGTTCGCCTACCGAGTTAAAGCGCTTTCCTTTTAGATGCTTTTTCAGACCTAATATATTAAAATCGTAGGGCGACATTCTGAACTGCTAGGTGGCTGGTCGAGCTATTTCCACTCGAACTTCATCATTCGGTGTTTGTTATCATGGAGCAGAACTACATTCTCTGTGTCTTTTGTTCTTGATTGATCTGTGTAGTCTTTGGAGTGTCTCAGAGTACACATAGGAGTTATTGGTTCTTCTGTGTTCCAGGAATTCAAAAAGTAGCGGATCTAGGAAGGCGAACTCAAGGACGCTATGAAGAGCTGGGTCTCGTCAAGGCCACAGCAATTTTAGGGACAAAGAATCCTACAGCTCGTTAATCAATGGAATTATTGTGCTCAGGCTTATGATGTATACTTTGTGTAAAGTTTTCATTTATACCCACATTGTCCTTTCGTTCCTTTTATGTGAACCCCCTTGTAAATCTTCGCATGCATGACACGTAATAAATAATTTATTACATTCAATTAATCGCTTCAAGCCTATTGAATTTAGCTGAAAATAAATACTTGACGTTTCCAAAATCGTCTTTTTTATTTTATAATACTTCAGATTTCGGAATTAATTAATTAGCTTTTTATATCGAACCCTGAAGAGTGATTAATTTAAAGTCCTTGTTTTCTCATCAATAAATTGAAATATGTAGCAGTTACTCCTATCTTCTCTTTTCAATACTAGATGGCAATGCCTGATAGGCTATCCCATATGCAATCCCATAATGCGGGTGTAATTAGAATGAGTTGTAATACTATACTGTTAAGCTACGCGCGTCCTGTTGCTTCCTGTACAAATCATAATAATCTACATCCCATCACAAATATAGAATTCCAAACATTTTAGTAGGTAACAATTTTCAGTGATGTAATCATAGGGGTTTCCACCTATTCGTATATTCTAACCTTTACTATAATAGGGTTATACTTTTCGCTACGTATTACATGCATATGTGGATTTTTTATTTTCAATTTCTTCTCAAAATTCATATACTTTATTTTATATTTTCTTCCATATATGTGAAAACAATTCAACTTGCGTATAAAAAGAATAAGGGTCATACTGCATATAAACACCAACTGGTCACCAAAGGAGGCTAGTGATATTAATGTATGTAAAGGCAGGATAGGGTGATAATTATTTCGATACAATATTCGCTATTTTGTTAAATATATAAAAAATCTTACTCAAAAATACCTATGATGCTGAAAAATAATATTTTAAAGTGAATACGTTTGGCGTATTTGTTACTGAATAAAAAATTATTATGACATTGTTTGACATAAATACATTAATTTTCTATTTCCGTATATTTTTTTGAGCTGCTTAACAAAAGAATATATTCTAATTCTTTTATCGTACGACATTAGATTTATTATGAGTTATAAATGTCGCACTTTATTTATTTTCTATGTCGCTTATTTATACTTCTATGAGGTATTTATACTTCTCTTTTTTCTTTGTTCAGGACTGCATTAAGCCTTACAGGGATTTTTAGGTTATATAAGCTTTAAAGCCTCCTATTTTTCTCGGACATTCCCTAAAAGATGTTTTTTTACTATTAATTTTAATCCAATCATTATTAAAGTAGTTTTTAAATAACAAATGTTAAAAAAAATGAAAGAGCAAATTTTTTATTTTGTTTAGACCATCATCAAAGGAGTTGGGTTCAATAACTTTGATTCGAAAGAAAAATTAATTTGAAAGTAAGTTTAAACAAACTGATTAATAAAAACTTAGAGAAATTTTTTTGATACTAAGTACGCAAATGCAAAGTTTACTAAAGCTGTTGATTACTGAAATAATTGTTAAATAGACCACTCAGTAAATGTACAGTAAACCACATTTGTAAATGCATTTCAGAATCTGAGAAAATTCTTAAAAAGATAATGCTCTGAAATTCAAACGAAGCTTGAATGCTTGTGAATAAATTAGTAATTATGTGAATTCTATCTTTGGAAGTTATAGCCGAAGAACTCCAAAATTCTGCTTAATTTTTTAATTAATAAAAAACATTTTCGATCTCAAAAATATATGTGCCAAATTTGGAAAATGTAAATCAAACAATTTGGCCTGAAGAGCGCCAACATAAATGTAGGTGCGCAACATCCGTTCTTCTTTATTATTATTATAGATAGAAGTCAGAATATTTATAATTTATTAATAATCACATTATTAAAATATCGCCAAAAATCCTCAAAAGCTGCAGGGTTTTTTTGGCGGTTGCTTACTTTCTATATTTGATAAGATAGCCCTGTCTATGTCACTATATTATGAATTATAATATACATAATTTTTTTCTATCCATATCCATTGTGTATCAAATATATGCAGCTAAAGTAAACAAATTCCTCAAACCCTGCTTTAAATTAGCAATAATTATTAAGTAAAATTTGTTGTGAATCATGTAAACATGTCTACATATTAATGTAAATCAACGAAACAATCATAGTATTGAATAAGGTGATTTAAATAAATACAAATAATATTTTAAAAAATTTTAGTAAATCCCTACTTAGGTCAGTAAAAAAATTATTTTAGTTACTTTTTATTAATTAATTACAATTAATATAATCATGTATGTACATATGACAGAATCACGATATTAAGTGGCAAAAGAATTTTGTTCCAGCTATCTACACATTCCCAAATTTATATCCTGCGAAATATATTATTTAAGAGAAATTTTTTCTCCCATATAAAACAAAAATTAGTTGATTTATTTACAAAAATTATTGATTTTCGGGAGAATTGAAGTCACATTCTTCGTAAATAAATAATAATAATAATAAAATAAGGAAATCCTTGTATTTTACCGATTGAGTTACTGCCTGTTAATTTCCATTTTCATTACACACTTTCAAAACTCTATTTAAAGTATTAAAAACGATTTAAATTTAATTAATGAATTAATATTAAAAAAAGACAGTATTACCATCGTTACCCACTACAAATAAAAAAAGTATTTCTTAAAAATTGTCTTTGAACATGAGTAGATGAATAAAAAGTATTTTACTAACAATAGAAAATTTGAACAAGATATATAAATAATGAAACATAAGGAGAGTGGTAACTAATTGTAAGAATTGAATATAAAACTAATCTTTGAAGTTGATTGAGAGAGACAAATTGATGTATTTCGGAAAAAAAACACAAATTTTTTTAATTAAATTTATATATAAAAAATTAGCTGTTGTTAGTAAACAGCTTGTTCACCGAGAATATTGGCTAATCTCGTTGTTAAACTATTTACATCGGAACACTGATTTAAAATCTCTCTTTGTTATTTAATAGGACTGAAAAGGTAAGTTTTATGGAATCGCAATACTACAAATTACTGAGTGTGTAAATTAAAATTTATATATTTCAAAATAAAAGCGGAACTGAAAATATTATTTTAAGATTGATGCCTAAAACAGACCAATTTTTAACTTTTACTAAAGAGAAAGTGTAGTAATTATCAAAAAATTAGAAATGTATATTTTGACTAATCACCACGTTTTAGAACTCCCCGAGTTCGAAAAATACACATTTTGTTTTTGAGAAAGATAACAGTGAAATTTGTCTATCTGTTTGTGAAATCTGGTATACGGTCTTTACACCAAATTTGCAGATTTCTATCAAATTTTGAGTAACATCAGTGCATAAGAAGTTCGTCCGTCAGGCTGTTAGAATATAAGTTTACACGATAATTATAAAACAAAGAGAACTAGATAGATAAAATTCGATACACAGATTTAAGATTTATAGCGTAGATACTTGTCAAACATTGAGCCAAATCCAAAAACGGGTTGACCGTCTGTTGGTATGTGCTTTCACAACTATGTAAATGCGATAACTCAAAATCGCAATGACTGAAATATAGGAAATTTTATATGGGATTTCATGGCTACAAGTGTAGTTTATGTGTAAAATTTTTGTTTAAGTCTATTCATTTTTGTCACATTCGATTTTCGGATTCTATTAAAGTGCATGCCAGGGATTAATCGCCAAATAACCCGCCAAGAATGATACAATAGATTTAGTAAAATCCAAAAGTTCAAAATCATGACAAAAGCTAAAATTTTGTAATCATTGTACGCCAATACTATTGTAAAGCTTTCTTCGGTATGAAAAACGTATTAGAAAGTATGCGGCAAAGTTTTGAGGAGAACCTTTTCTCCCGTTTAAATCTTAATTTTAACATTTGCATAGTATACAATGGTACTTTTTGATGAAACAAAAATTCAGTTTGAATTTGAAATAAGAATAAATACCTTATTGCTATAATTTGTTAAAGTTGAAAAATTCTTGGAACGTTTATAACTTAATCTGTTAAAAAGTATTTTAATGTAGCATACAATTTTTTTGTGAGAAGATATTTTCAGAAGATATGGCTGAAAAACCCATCCTTTTTTTAAAAATTATCTTATATTTCAATTACTTTTTGAACTGAAAATTCGATGGTTATTTGCATCTTGTTGGGTGGAGTACCGGAGTCAAAAAATATTACTTCAAATTAATTTAATTATAGCCTTTTAAGGTAAGAACGTCATTGGAAAGATTGATGGAATGTTTTTACGAGAGCTGATTCAAAAAAAAGTTTACAAGCGGCACTATTTGGAATTTAGAAATTATGGATGGGAACCAAAATGGAAACAAATAGCATTGTCTTAGACCAGTCGTTCGAGCAGATAATCTTAGTACTGAGAACAGAAACAGCGACAGTAATGTCATGACGTCTGGAGAAGTGGCCTCGCACAGAGGTGCAAACAGTGGTACGATTTCTGCCTGCTAAATGTGTAACCATCACACATTCACAGACAAATCGTTGAAGTCTATGGGGGCGAAGCAATCAGTAGAAAACAGGTGCAGAAATGTTGTTCTTTTGAAGCGGACAGAGAGAGTTCTGGAAACATATAGGTGGGAGGTCTGGAGTCACTCCCCCATATAGCCTTGATTTGGCTCTAGTGACTAAGTCGTTTTCCCGGCATTGAAGAAACACTTATCCGAAACAATTTTCATGTTTTAGTTTAGTTTAGTTATATTAACGTTCCGTTTTAAAGCAACACGAGGGCTATTTTGGGATGGACCTCGTAATTTTGAGCCACGGTCAGATGACGAGGACGACACCTGAAGTGGCACCCCCCTTTCTACACCACACCACACCAGCGGGAGGACGTTTGGCCTGACAGATTTAACATGCAAGAGACCCCCTCATACGACGAATCTTCGGTGGAATCAAGTCTCGAACCTGAAACCCTCCGGTTCCGAAGCCGAGACCTTACCATCAGGCCACCGCGGCCCGAAACAATTTTCATATCAGAAGGTGATGCGCAAAAAGGTACCGAGAACTGGCTCAACAGCCAAGGAGCTAATTATTACCAAGACGTGTTAAGCAAATTGGTCCAGCTTTAAATACGAGGTTTGGTAATTATGTGGAGAAGTGACCACCACATATGTCTTTTAATTACCATTTGTATCCTGGAGTCTATTGTTAATAAAGCCTTTTTCCTCTGCCTAGTAAACTTTTTTTTGGATCCCTCGTATTTAAAGGCCGTCAAAAAATAGCCGCATTGTACAAAGGCCCGATTTCGTTGTTGAAAGCTTCCTGACCTCCATTCAAATGCAGATATTACGTATCGAATTTGTGGGCCCTCTGACATCAGCAAGAGAAGATTTCACAATATCTTACTGGAATCAGCGGCTTAAATAAAAACTGGGTTCATTGTAATGCTTAAACGAATAATGTCCTAGACATGGTTGTAATTTCTATATAAACCGTTCCTTTGACTCTAGCAGGAATTGTTAGGAAGACTACACAATAGTTCTGATCAATTGTTTTGCTCGAAATAGATGGCTTTATTGAAAATATTCGGGTATAGTTGAATCTTTGCATTGATACTAAGTCACGGCGTATCAATTTCATGGCTTTCTTTTTGCTTGTTTATTAAAATCATGCAAATCATGACTGAATTTCGAGAACAAAGAAAATTCTTTTTTGAAACTAAAAAACTTCTAAAGCAGAAAAGTATTTGTCTTTTTATTTTGTATGTACACCTAGTAAACGAATAGAAAAATATTTTGAACTAGAAACACTCTCGAGAGATTTTTTTTTTCTCCTTCAGATCCTTTATTTTATGTAAGTAAAAACACAGAAAAAAATATCGATTTCGCATATTTTATTAAAATTCCTTCATTCAAAATAATATTTTAATAAGATTTATTTTCCCCTTCATTGCTGAATATTTTTTCATTTTCTTATTAAATTAGAAATTTTTGGGATTAAAGTAAGTTTTTTTTTTTTGAAGAAGTCGGAAAGTGAATCTTTTTTGTACAGCATATTTTTAATTTAATAACTGCGTTTTGAAGAGCTACCGTATTGTTTGAAATTTTATGGTTATAACATATATCATATTTCATATAATTAAAGAAAGGAAACCTTTAAATATCCATCTAAAGAACTTATATACAAAAAAAAAACACCTCAAATTTACATGGGGCCTGATATATTTCTTTTTTATTGGGAAGGTAGATTTTAGTATGTTTTTATTTTAATGCCGAATTTTATAAAATTGCTTTCAGCCACCAGCTGGTTCATAGGACTTTAATGTTGTTAAAAATGTATGTTGAATATTTTGTGCAAGTTGGTATTAATAGTTTCCTCAGCAAAAAAAATTTCAACATGATATTTTGACAGATATTTTATGAAAAATTCAAAATCCGCCCATGAATTCTGAGCTTGTTGAACTTTTCGACCGTAACTGGCAGTGAAAATTTATTCTACACGATAATTTGAATACATAGTAGGAACGCACAAACGGAACATACACAAAGTAGCGATTGCAGTAAACAGCAAGTCGATAATAAAAACGTAACTCAATAAGAGACTAGAAAGAATTCGAGCAACCACTCACTTCAGCTCAACTTAATGGCTCATGTCTGTAGATGTCAGCTTAAAATTTCAGGACAGGCAGATTAATGTTTTTGTATCCCTAAACTCGTTCTTAAATGATTCAATCATATTTTATTTGAGAAAGTCATTACTATCTGTGTTCCTTGAAGTCTCATATTACTTAAAGTATCGATATTCAGAGCTTCGTGTATCATTTAAAATTTATTAAAAGATTTAAAACCAGCATTGATTGGGCATAGATGTTCCACATTGGCAACAGTAATTGCATCTTAGTTCCTTCTAGTTTTACTGAGAAGGGAATCAATATTATAAATTCGTAACAATATAAATTCGAAACTAAACCCATTCTATTAACAGGAAAATTCTCTTTCTAACAATTTACTTGTGAACACGATAACTCAAAAGCGAAACCAGCTTTACATAAAAAATTTAATAAGTGGTCTGACAATAAAATTGTAAATTCGTGTTCAAATGTGGTAAATTAAAATGTATTGTTTCAAACAGCATATTAAGTTGCAATTAAGCGTAATAACAAATGCACATTAAGTTTAAGAAAACTAAAAAGAAGATAGAACTCTAATGGTTTGGTGTGAAAAAAAAGGTATTAAAATAAAAATAAGTGTATGATTTTATCAAATAAAATGATTTTTTTTTCACCAGATTCAAATCGAATTTTTGAAAACTTTCAATGTATTCAGATTTGAAGATTATTCATGACTATGTCCAAATGCACACAGATGTCCAGAATTAACTTTTTAAACCAACTCATCTTATAGAAATATTTTGTAATGGCATCGGTGGTTTCATGATTACGTGTTTGTTTACTGGTTTCATAGACAATACGTCACCAAAGATTGCTCTTCACTTATGTAATCAGATGGTTAAAAAAATGAGTTGAGATTCAAAGCTTTTAACTATAAAAATAATCTAGAACAAATTTGATGCTCAATTTATTATATCAGTGCTCAAGAGTTAATGAATCTTAAGAATCAATCTATCATTTCACCTTTAATTAAAATACACTGCAAAGCTTCAAGAATTTCAACAAAGTCAAAGATATAACTGACTTATACCAATGATAAACCAATATATATCTTTGTGTATATACGTGAGCGTTAGCATTTCAAAGAACATATCATTTGACTTAGAATTACCAAATTTGGTTTATATGGGTGGGAGTGTGCACTTCGAAGAGATTTTTTTCTGAAATTATATGTAATTAAAAATTTGTATTTTGCCACGATACCTTTTCATGATTTGTATTTACCTCTCTAATATATTATAACATAAACTGATTTTTTACATCATTTTATTATTAAAAATGATTTTTAATGATGCTATCGCATTGATGAAGTTAGCGTAGATAAACCGTGGGTTAATTAAAGACAGGGATATGACTCGCTAATCTCAACTTGATACTTCATTCAAGAACTAAACCTTACATTTGTTTTTATCCGCAAGACGAAATGACATGAATCTTTCTGATGCAGAAAATACAGAAATTATAAGAGCGTTTCAGTACAAAAAGAAAATAACAGAGAGTTAATCAATAACAAAACAATTTTCAGACAGTTTGCTTCTAGTCAAATATGAACTTGCGAACTATCGCTTTTAGTTCACATTATTCTACCACTGAGCCACTCAGCCAAGTTAGAACAAGTTTCGTTACAATATCAATTTAAATAATTGAAAATTCTCACCCTAAATATTGACAGTTAACATTTTATGGTATAATTTTTAACGATAAATTTCATTGTTGTAATGAAAGTCAAACCCATTTAATTGCTTTATCAAATATTTAATCACATAACTTTCCTTTATTCTTGGAAGCTAAGTAAGAAAGGTTCTGCTGAAAAAAGAATCTGAATTGCCATTTTATTACCACAAAAGACAATATACATTTCGAAATAGATTACCCAGACATTTAGATTTTTAATGGAACTTTAAATTATAAGTCTCGATTCCGTTAGGACTGCTCACGTACGCAGTAAAATGAACAGGTGTGAGGTTAATAATAATAATAAAATATCAAGGCTTTAAAATCTATCGCAATTTGAGGTTTAAAAATATTTTAATGAGGGAGTCATGATTATCAAGATAAGAGTTTTATTTTAAATCAAAGAGCTTCAATAGTTCCAGCGAGATCAGCCGCTTGTCACAGACGGTAAGTCATATATTGAAATTGTGATAAAATTTGTTAAAGTAAGGAATTTTTAATTCGGTAAAAAGTTAAAAAATCCCATTAATGGTACTTAGCTGCGAAAAAATTTTTTTTTCCCGATTGCGCATTTTCAAAGAAAATCTTTACAACTGTACAGCGAAACAATGCTTGGAAGAATTACATTTCCTGACTTACGCAATTCCGTTTTTACCAATGGACATTTTCTTAAAGATACGATGTTTCCGAACAATGGATCATAATCTTTTGTTTCCTGCGAATATTTTCACGCATTTTTTTTGCATAACCTCTCTTTCATAAAAACATGAAACTGTCCTTCTGGCTCAAAACCAAAATATCCGTCTTGCGTTTTTAAAACGAAACACCTGACAAAACTTTTTCCACTTTACAGGTCAACTTGGTGTCTCTTAATTCCCACGATTTATTAATAAAAGGATGTTAAAGTTCGAAAGAAACAAAACGCGTTAAAATTCTTGCGTGTAATATTCTTATTGAGAATTTTAGTGCTGTGTAACTAACTAGAAGCGCCTATTGTTTTTTGCATAATATTGTAGTGAAAATGTCATCGCCAATTCGCAGGCCACTGACCGATGTTGCCAAAACTCTCTTCCCATGAAAAAGGAGAGAATTACATGCCAAGCAAATTTACTTGCGCACGTCTTCGCAGGATATGCGTCAGGATATCACAATTAACTGCAACCGTCATTGGTCACTTGGTGTCACAGCGAATACGATAAATCTGTCGGCTGTTCCAGACTAATCGCTGTGCCATTTTTATTCACCAAATGTCCTGGAACAATGGATTGCAGGTGCGATTCCTATGCTAAAGACGTGATGCGTTGCCTCGTGCCTTCTTCTGCAAAATTGTTTCAAAATTTTCCCGTCATCGAAGCGAAATCCATTGCTTCAACTCAGTGCCATGTCACAAGTGTCCTGCTCTCCAGGTGTGCTGTTCGTCAATCGTTGTTCGAACTCGGTAACCCCTAGTGAATGGACGTGATATGGATCGTGTCAGTTTAATCCATTTAGCAAGCCTTAGTGAGTAAATTTTTTTTAATTCAATTTCAATTTTTTTTTCAATGCTGAAAAAGATAAATTTTAATTTATACATTCAGTAATTTGTAGTATTGCGATTCCATAAAATTTACCTTTTTAGAACTATTAAATAACAAAGTGAAATTTTAAATCAATGTTCCGATGTAAATAGTTCAACAACGGAATTAGCCAATATTTTCGGTGAAAAGTTGTCCACTAACAACAGCTAATTTCTTATAAATAAATTATTTTTTTTTAAATCTTAATTTTTTTTTCCGAAATACAACCGAAATCAACTTGCCTTTCTCACTTAACTTCAAAGATAAGTTTTATAAAATTGAATTCCTACTATTAGTTCCCACTCTCCCTATGTTTATTTATTTATATATCTTGTTCAAATTTTCAATCGTTAATAAAATACTTTTTATTCATTCACTCAAGTTCAAATACATTTTTTTAAGTCGTAGTGGATGACATTCGATGTTAATATAGTTTTTTCTCATATTAATTCCTTAATTATTACATTTAATTACTTTTTAATACTTTAAATAGAGTTTTAGCTGGTTCTAATGAAAATAGAAATCAATAGGCAGGCTCAACCGGCAAAATGCAAGGATTTCAATATTTTGCAGGTGATGATAAAGAATGCGAGTTCAATTCTTGCGAAAATCAATAATTTTTCAACACTTAATATTGTACTTTTAAAATAATTATTTAATAAAGAGTAAATAAAATAAAATTTTTCTTTGTTGACCTAAGTAGGAACTGAATCGATTAAAAAATTATTACTAGTTTAATTTTAAAATTCAGCCTTAATGTTGTATTGACATAAACGGATTCTTTAGTATTCTGTTTCAGTTCTTAGTCTTTTTTCTTTTATAAATTCAATTTCTACTTAAAATTGTGAAAGTCTTTTCAATAATCAAATTTGAATGATTATATTTGTAAAGATTATTATAATAGGATTTCTTTAATTCACATTAAATTTGCGAAAGTATTAAATTTATTCAAAACTATTTTGAATAAGGATTTTTCTTTTACATTTTTAGTTTGCTACGCCTTTTTAAAGTTAAAAACCAGCTGGAGTGCTAACCTTAAATATCTCTAGCGTACTCTGTAATAATAAATGCATGGAATTGGCTAGCAACTATTATGGAACAACCCGTAAGAGTACTATCTATTGCGTGTTTTTGGCGATTGATCATTGAGATTCGATTAATACACAAATACCAGAAAACCAAATTGTATTTTGAATGCCTATTTTCTTACCAAAATTTGATATAAAACAAGAACATAAGCCATGAGATCTCGCACTATGTTTCATATAATTAAGTCGTTGCGTTTTTCGTAATCACGTTTGTATACTTGAGAAAGTACAGATCGATAGACAGTGAAGCCTTGGTAGATGAGGCTCCAAAATATACGTGCATATAATATTCTAAATGTTGAATCTCTTTTTGTTTTGCAGTTTTCATATTCACTTTTATTTGGACAAATGGACTTCCTCTTAATAGATTTTATTCAAAATTAGATTGAAATCGCCAAATTAGTAATAAGGTCATATACCGAATTGGTTCCATCTATCTCAAAGTGTTTTTAGCTTGTTGTATTCATTAACAGACAGACACACAGTTTCAAAAATGTCGTTTTTGAGTCAAGAAGATATGCGCAGTAAAAATTTATCGAAGTCTTGAGTTCGATTTTTTTGGTGGTAGATATTATTCTTTCTTCACCAAATAAGATAATGGACCTTGAGTAAGGTCACGGCCTTGGACCTTACATGGCATTGACAAACAATCGTTATGACATGCTGATATTTTGTGAGTTTTTAGTATTTTTACTGAATCTATCGTATGACCTTTATTATATATACCGGCTAGGGATTCTACAATATTTAGAATCAGCCATTTGACATTAGAGTTGCTGCAGTGAAAATGAGGACAAATATATGTCTCCAAATGAAAGGTTTAAATCAAATACAAGTTATTAAGAGGGAAAACAAAACACATGATGAAATATTTCAGTTATGACAAACAACTTGTTAACACATGGACGGTTATCACAGGACCAGAGACCAGCATTGCAAATATAATGTCACGTATTTATATTATATTTCAAAACGGTACTTATCCGTTATCTGGACGCTTTGAAGGACTGGGTATCGTAATGGACACTGGAATTCTGGGAACAAAGAATCCTTCGAGGCGTTAATCAATGGAATCATTATGCTCAGGTCTTCCTTTATACCCACCGTGTCTTTCGTATCTTTTGGTATGTTTTAGGTAGAATGAAGCCGCATGCTCACATTTCTTTTGCAATAAGTGCCAATAAGTCATCCGACTTGACAAACAACCAATGACATTTTTTTTTTTCAATTTAATTTAAGTCCATTATAAAAATTTAACTTCCTTTTGAGTAGTTTATTGACAGCAAAATGTTGGAGTGGTGATTTAGGGTTAGAAGTTTGTTGATATCTGTAGGGCAGAGCATAGACACCTCCCGTTTTCTTTCGATTTTCTTCCTACCTTTGAGGCGATTGCTTAGTTACTCGTCTGAAACATCAACTGAGCTGGAACTATGTGCGCACTATCTGACTTCTATTAATGTAATGGACGCCGTAAATTTTACTGATAATAACTTTCCTAACAAAATAGTTTTATGAAACACCAAGTCCAGATTAAGTCCTGTAGGTTCCCTTGGCATTAAGAGCTTTGGAACGCCTTTCCCCTTCCAATTTAAAAAAACAACAACCTAATTTAACTTCTATATAATCAATTTTTAAGTGACAGAAAGTATGACATATTGAAATAGAAAACATTTGAATGTGAATTCATTATTTAATCCAAGAAATCCATTTTAAATATCTCGCGTATGCAAGAACATTTAAATTTAAAAGTAGTCTTAAATGCAATGGTGACAAGAAAATTACAGAAGAATTTTAAAACAATATAGATACCTTAAAACAAAATTTAACTCATTTACTGATTATTAAGTCATTCGCTAGAGAGTCAGCCAACCAATTACGAAAATAATTAAACACACCAATTTGAAAATAATAACAAAATTCCAAAAATAGAGATCTGAAATATAAATGATACTAGTTTTTAATTTGAATAAATCAGAATGCATTTAAAGCGGAACTCAAACACAAAATTATGTAATCCTGTGAACTCTGCAAAATAAAATAAAAAGGGGAAAGGGACTTGAGGTCTAAGGCTTCTTAATTTGTGACATCCTTATTTGATAATATGACTCAGTGCACTGGGCTTTAAATTATGTTTCCTTTAGGCTTATGCCGGGTTTACACTCGACCAGTAGGCAGCGTATGCTCAGAAAGGGACTAATTTATGTTTGTCACAACTTCATAGGATAGATTCAGGCATTTCATGCTTGACTATAAATTATGTTTAACGACCCTGAATTTTTCTTTTACACTAAGTATTGTATTAAAATGATGAATATCTACACAAAAAATATAATGATAATAATAAAGGTCAACATATCTGAATTTGAAAATTTATATAAGAAATGACAAAACATACACACACAACCTCGCATCAGAAATTACAAAGAGGGGATTGGGATGTTACAGATTAAGAAGCCTAAGACCTCAAGTCCCTTTCCTCCTTTTATTTTATTTTATTTTGTAGTGTTCACAGGACTATATAATTTTTTGTTTGAGTTCCACTTTAAATGCATTCTAATTTATCCAAATTAAAAACTAGTATCATTTAAATTTCAGAGCTCTATTTTTGGAATTTTGTTATTATTTTCAAATTGGTGTGTTTAATTATTTTCGTAATTGGTTGACTAACTCTCTAGACAATGACTTAATAATTAGTAAATGAGTCAAATTTTGTTTTAGAGTATTTATATTAATTTAATATTCTTCTGTAATTTCTGTAATTCTGTAATTTTTTATTTTAAAGGGCAAAGAAGCGTTGAAATTAATCTAAGATAAGTTATGACTTTTTTCACGCCAAATTGTACAAACGCCTGAGGAGTAAGGAAAAAAAATACAATATAGTAGCACGTTGTCACATCGAGACAATTATTCATCATCGACTGCATAGCGACCCTTTCTAACCATGCGCTCCTTACTGGCTGTTTTATAATTAACCGAATATGAACCCGGCATTACTCCGTATATGCTGAATTTCAAGGTTATAAGTTCTATGGATTTGCCTGAGCATCCCATACACATACGCAGACTCTCACATAAACACTTCCTTTTTCCTTACTGGTCGTAACTGGGTGAAAAGAGAGAGATGCATATAAATTTAAGTGAATTATGGGCAAAACCAGATTCATAATATATCGAATGTCAACAATTTAATTGATCTAAAAGAATCAGAAAATTACTATCGAATTTATAATTCCATATTTTGAAATAACAAAAGATTCATTTTGGAGTCTGGGCATTTGTATTCCATCTATTGAGAAATCTTTTTTAGTGATTTTTAAATAGTCGCTGTTAAAATAAGTCTAGCGCTGTTAAAACAAGTCTAAGTGTAGCGCTGTTAAAATAAAACAAACAGAATTTGAGACACTCAGAGCATTTAATTTCCACCTACTCGTTCTTTCGCAAAAAAAAGATCATAGGAGCAGCGGCGGTGCCATCCAGTTCTGTACGTTTCCAGAGTTTAGGTGATGGTTCATAACTCCTGCTGAAGATGACATTTAGCACCCTATGAGGTCCTTTATCGTTCTCTGGCGTGCCAATCACTGCTGTCTTTAAGTTCCCTGCGATTACTGCTACCCTGCCATTGCCAATTGAGGTGAACGAATCGCGTATTATTCCGGTCTCTAAGGTGGAATATTTTATCAATATGGGTACTTTTTATTTTAATGAAAAATGATTTTCTGTTAACAAGATGAATGAAGTTAACGTGTTCGAAAAATCAATAATTGGTAAAAATACTAATATTTTTCTCTCTTCTTTTCAGCTTTAAGGAGAATTATGAAGACAAGCTTTGTTTTGGTAGTTTTCTTGGTATTGTATGCCAACGGTTGCTGTAAAGAATCAGGTAAGAAATATATTTGTGATTCGTTTTATTGATATTTTTAATTATTACTTCCTGGTAACCGACGTGTTTCTGTCGCAAAAGAAATAAATTTGGAAATATCGCTTGAAATTTAAAATAGCTTTCTTGTTTGATTAGGAATGATAGAAAGGATGATAGTGATTTTCTTGTCGGCGATGCATACATTCATTGAAATTTAATGACATGTAAAGAAGTATGAATAATACTTATTCTTTTTTACTTTATTTTTCAAGTGCTTTAGAGTAGACAATGTTTTTTGTTTTTTCGTCTATTTGAACACCGAAAAAATTTCTTGACCGTACAGCTTTCTGTGCATTCAACATACTACTGGCCATGTAAAAAAAAAATGAATTTTCTAGGTTCAATATTAGATATTATAATTTTACTATGTCTATAACTTTCGCGCAAGTGCCAGCAATAAGTTGGTCAAGTTTCACCGCAATCTCTCGTGTACGGTAAAGCAGCGTATAAGGTATAAACAAATCATTATTTTCAGTATTATTTTAGGGAGTTAACGATAGAAAATAATAAAATTTCGCTTAATTTTTGATTATTTAAAATCAATTACTGTTTCAAAAAATCATATAAAACTAGTTAGCATATGATAGAGGATTCTGTAAAGCGTTATCACATGTAATTTATAGTTTAATTAACACATGCTGGTATTTGATATCAAGTCTAAATGATGCTGGTATTTGATATCAAGTCTAGATGATACTGGTATTTGCAGCAAAATTTTAACAATGCTTCGTATACGGAAAAGTAAGAATATTTTTTTAGTTCTCCCCATAAATAAATTATTTTTAATTTTTTCACACTCTTCCTATATATATATAAATATATATATATTTTTCAAATTTACAGTCGTTAATAAAATACTTTTTATTCATCCATTCGAGTTCAAATACATTTTTTTAAAACTCGCAGTGGATGGCTCTTGATGTTAATAGTTTTTTAAATATTAATTTATTAGTTTTGAAATGAAATTAATTTTTAATATTTTAAATAGAGTTTTAGCAGTTTGTTGTGAAAATTGAAATCAACGGGCTGTAGGTCAATCTGTAAAATACAAGAGTTTTAGTATTTTTCGCACGAGGATGAAGAATGGTAGTTCGATTCTTACGAAAATCAATAATTCTTTTGAAAATTATTTAATAAAAAGTAACTAAAATAAAAAAAATTCTTGGTTGATCTAAGTAGGAATTGCATCATATTGTTTTTAACAAAAGATTAATTTGAATTTCAGAGCAGCAACATATTTGCATTCTTTTATGAAATAATTTATAGCGTGACTTTTTTTTCCCATTGTTGCAAGTTGTAAGGGGAATAATTCTTTTTAATATTGGCATAAGTTTACAAAACCAATAAAAGAAAAACCAAATTTAGAAATAATACTAATAGAAATTGCTGAACATTTACAATTTAATAGCACTCTATAATTATGTAGAGAAAGATTCAAGCAAACAATAAGCAGGTAATAAGTAAAAATTAAAATAACATAGTCTTAGCTCCAAAATATATTTTTTTTTCCTACAATAATATATATACATTTTGAATAATTGCAAACAGTTCAAGAAAATTGTCAGAAAAATTTTAAAGTATTTTTTTTGTGTGTGAAATTTTAAAAAACTAAAAATTTTCCAAATGGTTACATTAAAAATTAAACAATACCTCAATAGCGCAAATCATATTGTAACAATTTCGTAATAAAAATAAAAGTCTTTTTTCACCAATATATTTTTTACGAAAAAAAAAAAGATTTTGATTGTATTTTTTTTAAATAGTAAAACTATTCCTACAACAGTCGTTCTAATACTTTACTAAGTTGCCAATTTAAATCCATTATAATCTATCAATATAAATTTTTAACAAAAAGCATCAAAAAAGGGATTTTCAAACCCACATTGTTGCCTTTTAGCACAGTCATGTAATGCTGAGAGCAAGGAAATAAAAAACAGTTGCCAAATGGCTAAACGATGCATTGAAATGTTAATGTCCGAGGTTTTGGCGGAATCGTGGATATGACGCTGTATGTGAACCCATTTCTGAAATCAAATTTAATTAATATTCCCGGAGGGACCACTAGTTAATAGAGATTCCAAGTAGATAATAATAGTTGTCATAAACCTTTGAATGCCAAATGTCAATTTAACTTAATCTATATAAGGTAAATAACTCCTATTTTTCCAAAAATTCTTGTGCCGTTTTAGGATGAGAGATTAAAAGAGCTCTGTTGTTCTTGACTGCTAATACTACATGCCTCACTGAATTTTATAGATCGGCTTGAATGTTATTTCACGGGAAAGCATTTAAAGATGAATCGATTGTTTGTTTAGTTATATTAAAGTCCTGTTTTGAAGCAACACTAGGGCTATTTGGGGACATTCCTCGTTATTTTGAACAACGGTTAGATGACGATGGCGACAGTTGAACAGTCACCCTCCCCTTTCCAAACTTCCACACCACACCAGTGGGAGGACGTTTGGCCCCGATGGATTTAACTTGCACCAGACCCGCTTACACGGCAGTTCTTCGGTGGAATCTGGCCTCGAACCTGAGACCCTCCCATTCCGAAGCCAACGCCTTACCACCAGGCCACCACGGCCCCAAAGACGAATCGAACTTCAAGTCCTAAGCGGCATAGCTCAATAAAATTTTAGGCTTGATTGATCTAAAATTGTATTTTTTAAAATTTTCTTTTAATAATGAAACAAGTAATATGAAAATGTTTAAATTCAATTTCTACTTAGGTGAACATAATTTTTTTTGTTACTTTTTATTAAATAATTATCAAAAAAGTATTAAGTATAAAAATATAATTGATTTTTGCAATAATTGCATTCTTTATCTTAACTTGAAAAATGCTAAAACCCTTGCATTTTACCCATGGAGCTACTGCCTGTTGATTTCAATTTTCATTTTAAAAAAGCTAAAATTCTATTTCAATATTAAAAATTATTTTAATTTAATGAATGAATTTATATTTGAGAAAAAAATTTATTGACATCAAGTATCATCTACTACGAGTTTTAAAAAATGTATCTGAACTTGAGTGGATGAATGAAAGTATTTTATTAACAATTGAAAATTTGAACAAGATACATGAATAAATATATATAGGGAGAGGGTGAACTGATAGTAGAAATTGAATGAAGTAAAAAAAAAAAATACCTTTAGAAAATTGCCAAAATTCAGGAAAATTTCACACTGCTATTAGACTTGGACCATTAAAAAGACATTTTTTTTTTTAATTTAAAATGTTGTAAATTTTATTTTTGTGCAATTATATTTTCAAAAGTTATTGTGGGAAATTGTCAAAAAATTCGCTTTATTTTTAGTTAACTAAAACTTCAGAGAAAAAAAAATCATTGTTTTGCACATTTTTGAAGATATATTTGGGCCACATTTTATAAATGTAAGTTAAACGGTCTGATCTATAAAGCATCAAGAGCGTACACACACGTTCATTTTTATTATTATTGCATTGATATCATACTAAATATCGTCCACACATTGCAGTTAATAAATATTGAGCGAATCTGATAATTGAATTACCTTTATATTAGGAAACTATCTTTGGTGACCAAGTTATTTCTCTTTATTAAATTTTCCTACAAATTTCAATTAAATGCTTTGAATAATTACGTCTTGACGACCTCTCAGCAAAATATTTTTAATTTCAAATTTCGATAGACATGCAATAAATACTATTTTCGGAGCATTACACCGTTCTTCTCATTATTTTACGCATTTTCATTATTTTCCGTCTACATTTTTGATCCTTCAATTACATTACAGGAAAAAACAGTAGTATTTAAAAATAACCATATTTTTAAAAAAATTTCATAATTACTTGATTCTGCATTAAATGTAGTGAAACAAAACTACAATTTTTTTAAAAACATTGCAACACATTCAATTTTTAAAAACATATCGAATGTTTTTTTTTTATTTCTCAAAATATTTGTATTAATATGTGAAAATGAGAATGAATAAAATTTTTAAAGAAATTAATTTTCAATTGAACTGTTCATAAAGTTAATTCTAACACTGGCAATTTTTTAGTGAAAAATTTTAGAAGCTTTTCTACTACTTAAAAATCAATACTTAAAATGGAAAAAAAATGCATTTAAATAGGCATTATATCATAGCCTATTCATTAAATATTTAATTTATTTTAAAAACCAATACAGAATTAATACTACTATGTAAGTTAAATCAAAATGTTAGTAACCGAGACTTGATATTTTCATTACCAGCGGGTGACCGAGCTCCGCTCGGAGGAAACAGTATCGAAGCTAACTCGAAGATTTAAATTTTCAATTGTGATTTATCAAAACAATACATGCCATAAGAAAATTTGTGAAACCATTGGTGAAAAGATAACCGGTTAAAGTGCACCACTGTAAACTATTCTAAACAAAGTTAGAGTTTGGAAAGGGAACTATTCTATACAAAGGTAAAGTAAAGGTAAAGATTGAAGTGTGATGAAGTTCAATATTTTTGACAAATTTATTTAGAAAAACCAAACATATATACATACATAAGAAACATATTATAAACCTATAACAACATAAACATAAAACTTTATTAGTTCGCCATATTGGTTATAGATGGCAGCACGTTACCGCTTGAAAATTTAAGTAGCCATTATGGCGAACTAATAAAGTTTGAAAATATCCTATCTGTAAATCTGAACTGCTTGACCGTAGCGCTTCAAAACTGGCGCCAATCGATTACTCGTGGCCAAAAACCCCAGCCCCCAAGTTTACCGGAGTTTATTAATTCTGGGGCGATTTTCGACTTGGCAACCATTCCCCGTATTATAGTATTAGATTTTGATAATCACCTACACTATTGTAAAGTAAATGTATTTCTTCCTGTGGGACATGAAAGACGAAAAAAATAAAAAATAAAACCCTAATGAAATTCGACAAGTAGCATTTTTACCACTTTTTTTATTACTGAATGTTCTTGACTAAATAATATTTTATTCTAGATGATAGGCTCAATGTTGCTTAAGATTATTATTATTATTATTTTTACAAATGAAAATCACTTTTTTAATAAACTGTTAGAAATACTTCATGAAGATACTGCTCATACTTGAGGATTTACAGGAAAAGAAGTTTTTAAAAATGCATTTTAATTGCTAATTTAATGCATAAAAAGGAATCTTTGTTCATATTTTATGCTCCTCCGTACCTTTCATCCGATTGCGATAAAACTTTCCAAATGTATTACTCGTACTTGCACGAGGATTATAGGCACCATACAATTATTATATCTAAAGTAAAAGAAATGGAATAAAATTTATTTATGCTTCTCTTTTATATATCATTCAATTTCATTGAATACATTCATTGTCTACAAGAAACAAATATAAAGTCCCAGCAGGAAAGTTTGCCTCTAATTTCACAAGTGACCCTGTACCTTGGCGCAGACAATGCAGAATCCGTCAGATGGAATTGTGATTTTATCAGATAGTAAATCCGCTTTAGAGATTATTCAGGGTGGGAAGACAGGGTTTCCCCTGAGTATTTAATGCTCTTCTGTTCTCTATCGTGGCAACGAAGAAGTCATGAAGTTTGCAATGATTCCCATTCCACATGAGCATTGAGAGAAACGAGCAGGCCGACACCATTGCCAAAGAGACCAGAACAGTGGATCCCACCTCTCTATCTACTACTACTCTGGATGCTTATGCAGTGGCAAGACTGAAGCTCTGTACCAATCACAAGAAATTCTTCCTGTCAAATCAAAGTTATAAAAAAAACATCACAACCACAATTGCAAGACTCAGAACAGGACATCTGAGGGGCATGGCTCCAGATTTTACGGAGAATGCAGACAATGTCCTGTCGAGATGTGCTGGATTCGGAGCATATTTTTAGCTGCTGCTCTATTATTTCAGCCTATTATTTCTTCAAAACAGATACTGACTCCACCATGGATATTCTTTATTCTGATATAGCTGAAGATGTGGCCAGGGCTGTTCTGCATGTATTCTGCCCAATTCTAATTGTCTCCCCTCTGCCTAAGCATTATTTTTCAATTGCACTTGTCACACGAAAATAATATTGTTTACAAGAACACAAACATCATTCTTTATATCATACTAATTAAACAAGTCACTATTTCAAATTTAAAATGGTATCTCCAAAATTATTTCTTCTGCTGCAACAACGCACCGGGTGCCATTCTAAAATAACCATAAAAAATTGAAGTTTTTTTTAAATTTAAACGGAACCTGATTTAGTATCATAAATATGTGTGTGACCTTTTAACAACCTTTCTTTTGCCTTTTTGGATTATTTTTTTTATAAACTTTGCTCTTGAACTTCTAAAAACATGACCGGTCAACGATGTGTTAAAAAAAAAATAGCATTCCTCTTTCCATATAAGCCGAATTTAAAGATTCAAACCCTGCTTAAGCGGGTTGTCTTTGTTTCTCCTGTTTTATTCAAAACACAAGCATTCTTTTCCGCAGATTTCATTCGCTTGAATAAGTAGCACATACAACAATGACTCAGCAATCACACCGCACACACACATATATAAAAACCACCTGTGAAAATTTCAAAAACCATTATATAAACAGAAAAATAACAAATACTTTACTGCTTATGCCCCATTGTTAAGGAAACATCATTCATAACGAGATAAAATTTTAAATAATAATAAAAGGCTACATGTGCGACATGCAAATCAGGCAGGAACTCACAGGTTGAATTTGTGGATGGATCTTTGCCCTATCTCCACCTGTAGCTCGTTTATTTTATTCTGTTATTATTTGATTTTAATATCTGGTAGTAGTGGAAAAAGGAGTTTAACGCCTATTGACTTTAACATGGCTCTTGCCGCCCATTGTATGGTAAGTGACGATGATTATTGGATAGATGTTTGCACTGTGAGTCATAGGTTAACAAATTCTTCGGTTATTTGTAATGTGCGGAGACGTGACAAAAACCTTCAATTGTATATACTCAAAGTTCATCTGAATTTTTTAGCATGAAAGATGTAGTAAATATTTTTTTTTGAAGTTGTGCAATGAATCATGCATTTATTTATATGTGCCGGTTCCGAATTGGTTTGCATTGTTAAAATAATGTCAAAGTACTTTTTTTTTGTGCTTCTAGGATGTGTTCGAAAGAAAATTCTTTTACGCATTCTCATATTATAATTATTTTTTCATTTATATAAATGAAAATAATATGTAAATGGTTTTTCTCCGAGTGGACTTTTTCATGTTCGTATGAACAAAAGACGATTATTTCGTGCCGGATATAACTATGAAATTGATAATGCCATTGGAATTTTAACTTCTGTAATTTGTCTTTCCCTTTATGCGTAAACCACAGAGCAGATTTGATTTAATAAATGTGTACTTTACTGGAATTTGAATTGAATTACAACATGATTAGAATTAAATATTAATAATGGATTTATATACAAATTCAAATAACAGAGGTTACAGTTAGATATTGCTGACGTCCTGGCTTAGGGGAGAGCGTCTTGCTCGTGATCTTGGCCACCCGGCTTCGAGTCCTATTTCGGGCATGGCTGTTCTTCACCCTGCGTTCTATCTGTGAGATGTATGAATGAGCCCCCCCTCCCCTTGTAAAATGGGTTGTGCAAGCGAATATATGTGTGTGTATGTGTCTTATCTTCATTTGAGCTTGAGGTCCGACTTCTGCCTTCTGGTGCTCAGGGGTCTCTACCCTCAGAAGCTAATGCATTCCCTTTCCGTGTTAACACGGACACATCATCATCATCAGCAGTTAGATATTAATAATAGAAATGAATACAAGTTCAATAATAGAAAGAATACAACGTTCTTCAAATATAGAACATGATAGAAACTGAAATCAGAGGAAAACTTTCTCGTATATTCGCTAATAAGTGAGTCATCTCTCTCCTCATATGAAGTTGGTCTTAGTCTAGTCTTATCTTAGTCTAGTACGTTGGAAACTTTCGCATTTTAAAGTAATACCCGCCTGAAGTTAGGAAAATTATTCCTCTAAATGGATTTCATTCGAAATTTTATAGATAATTGGAAATATGGTATTAAATCTATAAACCGAATTTCATCCGCACGGCTCAAACCGTCTTTGGGTTATGTGTTCGCATTCAAACAATTCCAAAAATATGTTTTACGGAATTCAGAAGCATTAAAACAAGGAGATTAATCGAAATTTCAAGTCCGCTTTTTTTTTGTATACTTTTGTATATGAGAAAATTAAAATGTTTTTCACTATTCTAAATAAAAATATCTTTGGATGCTGGCTATTTGTAATTTATCAAGATTTCACCTATAATAGCATTAATCAATTATTATCAAATCTCATTGAAAAGAACATCTCACCTCATTTGGCGCAAATGCTTGCAAAATACTGCAGAGCTAATAAAATACACTCGCATTGTATCATTATTTTGTTTATAGGTTGGAAGACTATCGATAATTTGCAAAAACTGCGTAAAATGTTTTACGGCACAAAATGTTGACTTTAGAGGTATTAAATTAGGAAAATAACTATTTCTTGGGCTAGTAAGTGCTCATTTAGAACTTTAATTAAACATTTAATGGTACTTTAATTTTTGTTAACTTTCCTATTACGTCATATAGAGAAAGTGCAGTAATTGACAAATAAATAAATAAGAATTTGAACTTGAGATTATGACAAATTACCACGTTTCAGACCTTCCTGAGTTAGAAAACACATTTCTGGTAACAGGTCGCTTGGATATCTGTAACAAAGATAACTCAAGAACGGTTTGGCTAGTTGGATGAAATCCGGATACAGGATCTTTACACAAAATTTGCAGATTCTTTTCCAATTTTGAATGAAATCTGTTCTGGGGAAGTATGCCAGTCCGGCTGTTCTAATATAAATTAATAAAATAACAACAAAACAAGGAGAGCTAGATAAATAATATTCAGTGCACAGATTTAACATCTACAATCTAGTTTCCTATCGAATTTTGTGCCAAATCTAACTACGAGTTGACCGTCTGTTCGTTTGTGCTTTCAAAAATAAGCATAAGTGATAATCCAAAAATGAAATAACTTAACTATATCAAATTACTTTTGGGATTTTGAGACTACAAGAGTAGTTTTGAGTTAAATTTTGTTTCAATCTGTTGGTAAAAACGCATCTAATAAAATTTAGATTTTAGAGTACTATTAACGCATGCCAGGGATGAATCGCCAAATATATCGCTAATAATGATGCGATATATTCGGTAAAAATGCTAATATTCGTGCCAAAACAATATTTTGTAGCTATTGTACGCCGATGCTCTGTGTAGTAATTGACAAATAAAAGCGTTTTCTGGTACGACAAATTTATTTGTAAGTATACCTTAATCTTGGCGAGATCACTCCCATTTATTTTTATTCAATAATTTTAGATCATATGGCTCCACAGAAAACTTTTTATATGACTTAAAAATTCAAAAATTAGATTTTCATTAATATCAATTTTCGGACGAATGTTTAAAAAAATATTTTTTTCTAGTTTTAATAATTACATTTATACATATTCAAGTTAATTATATTTTTAATTAATTTACATTAAATACATCATTTGGAAGTATTATCAATGCTATAATAAAAAAAAATATTTTTAAAAAGGCAAACAGTTTTAAAATGTTATCATGCAATGATGTTTAAGGGCTAGAGTTTCAAATCCTCATTAATTAAAAAAATTATAAAGTATTTAGCTCAACATTTCATCAAAATGAGGTAGCTTAGCTTAGCTTCGTGAGACTGATTTCGGACTAAATTAGGATGACTGCAGTATCTTGAGCATTTAAGATACAAAGATACAAAAGGCTAGAAGCTTGTTTTTTAATCAAGTATTGTTTTGAAAATTAGCCATTATATCTGAGCAGCTGCTGCTTTGGGCATGCGCGCATTGCATTGCATGCCTGCATTTTTCGCATGTCATAGACAGCCTTACGGAACAATTTGAGTTTGTTTGGGTATTTAAAATGTGTTAGTCAATTGAAAATACCACCAATTGTTAAATTGGTCCTTCATTTTCTGAATTCAAAAAGCATGGAAGCGGCTGAAATTCATCGAGATGTCAGTGAATTGTTCGCAGAAAGTAATAAAGTATGTTGATGGTAAGAAACGAACACATTTTTCATCACGATAGAACGACGTTCTGTAATTACTGAAAACTTAGAGCAGATAGTTGATGAAAAAGTTAAAGAAAACGCTTGAAAAAGTTTTAAATAAGTAAGATACAATAAATAAGCAAGTTTTGAACGTACGCCTCAAAAATGCTCGTAATGTAATACGGCATACATCAATTTTGAAATGTAATTATTACCAAACTTTGTGTAGCATATCTGTATAGATGCGGGCAATCACAGGATGATTTGGGCAGTGAAATGAGTCGTGATCGCTGAACCTGGAGATACATAAATGTGATGTTTTACGAATCCCCACAGTAAAATTTGGCAAAAATTACATTTAAGAATTGATGCATGCCGTATAACTAAAGGAGCACATTGCGAGCATTTCAAAACTTGTTTATATTACCTTTGCATATATGTACATTTTTAATGAATACATTTACTACATTTTTCTTAGTACATCTATGAAACTTTGACAATCATTTTGTACTACTGTGTATGTGAATTTTATTATTAATTTTCTCATTTTATGCTCATTTTACTTTGTTTCAAATTAATACAGAAAGAATTCTTCTCTCATGCCATTAAATAAAACTTTTTTTTCTGCTCAGATTATGAAGGCTACAAGCACGATGACACCTCGACAAACCTTACGTCCGAGAACAATATCCTGCCTGGCTTCATGCGAGCCCAAGAATTCACCATGGGCACGCTCCTGGGACTGCTGGTGGCCTCGATAGTGGTGGTCATCGGGTCCTTCCTGGTTCTTTGGAGGCTTTGCTGCGACGTCGAGATGAGAGTCACTCGGGAGGCCATCCAACCTCTTAAGAGCATCTCGCAAATGGTGTCCGGCGAGAAGTCTCCGAGGATCCAGACCAGGTCCGTGTCTGGTCAATCCTTGTTGGACAATTCCTCTGCCAGCAGTGGAGTGGAGATAGCATGACGGATAAGTGGACGTTGCCATATATGAAAGTTTTATTATGGTTTTTGGAACGGAATGAAGCTGAATTTTGGTTTTGGTGTCGCGTTTGGAAAGAACGTATCTAAGTTGGGAAAAACAGGTAGTTGTGGTGTAGCTGTTATAGGTGGCTGAAGATCGATTGCAAGAATGATTAGAAATGTATCATTTTTGCGATTAGCATGGCAAGTATTTTCTATAGTCATATAATTGTGTTTCATGAAAATGCACTATTATAAATCATTTCTCAGTTGATGGAAGTGTTATTTATTGTTAGACAGGCGTGGTTATTAGAAGTTACGATTATGGTTATTACAAGCAGTAATCGTAAGTTTTTTTTTGTGGATTTGTTTTTCCAATTCTTTGTATATATTATGAGAATAAGAACTAAAACTGCTTTTGTAATATACCAATGAATAAAGGGCGTAGAATGCTCTCATTCTAAGTCCAATTTGTGATTAATTTTCTTTCTATAAATATTTCATAAGGTTTCCTTGTATTTGAGAAACCAAGTATTGCTTCCATATACCTTTCTGTCCATAAGGATTTGATTTTAGTTAAATAATTATATGCCGTGTTTAGTTTTTCTTGTATGCATTATAGCTCTTTGCAAACATGTGATAATTTCAGTTACTAGGAATAGTGCCAATGTTAATTTACGTATATCAACAATAGATGTTTAATTAGTTTTCTATCTTCTTTACAAGGTCTTTTCTTTTGCGATTTTGTATTGTTTGTAATTTTTTTTTAAACCATGTGTAAGTGGGGGCTTTTCTGCCTGGGTGTCGAAACTTTCTGCTGTAAAGAATATTTGCAAAGACTGTAAAGAATATTTGTAGCAGTAATGCATGTATTATTCAGTATAACCAGAATAAAAACAGCCCAATTTTTCATCTGATTTATTTTCAGCATTTTTGTTTGATAAACTTTTGGTTTTTCCCCTTTTATTTTTATTTTGTATTGCTTGTAAGTTAATATCACGTATAAGAGGTTTGCTTTTTTTGCCTGGGTGTTGAAGCCACTTGGATTAAAGATTATTAGGAATATTTATAGTAATAATATATTTATTATTAATAAATACAGCTAGAAAGTAGGCAGCCCAACTATTTCTTTTCTAACTTAACGCCAATTACTTTTGTAAATACAAATTTTTGAAATTGTTTGTATATTTTGTTTTCTTTTTTAAAAAATCTGTTAAACACGTAGTCATTTTTCTTCTTGGATAATGAAGCTTCCTGTATTAAAGACTGTAAAGTATTATTATTCAGCACAGTTAGAAAGCCGATAGCTTGACGATTTGCTTTCTGACTTATTCTATTAATTATAAACAAACCTTTTTATGCAACTACATGAAAGAGATAAAAATTATTATTTAAGATATTATTGCTGGTTTATAAAATGAATAACGATATTTCTAATTTTGTATTATATACAAGAAATATAAAATTATTTTAAATATTAATTGCTACATTTAGATGTTTATTTCATATAAAGAAGATTGGTCATTTTTTAAACTTGCTGCTCTAATGTTAAAAAATATATTTATGTTTTTCATTGATGGATATTCATGTAATTTCACTATGCCTTCATGTATGTGTTCAAATGTAAAACTATCATTTTTATGAATGTTAGTAAATAAAGAAAAATGCTATAAATTCAGTAGATTTCATTCTTTTGCACACACAATTGTTTAAAAATTTATTTGCAAATTTTTTAGTTTCTTTTGGATATATTCCACTTAACATGAATCATGTGCTTAGAACCTATTTAATTTTGGAATTTATTGTACATTTGGCTAGAGGGGAAAACTTAGTGACTTTACAGAATAAAAGAAAAAAAGATGGTAAGTTTTATGACAAGCGCATTTATGTTTAACACGTGATGTCATTTGAATAGATTCTATTACAGTCAACTTGTGGAAATTCTTTGAAATGAACGTCAACTCTGAAGAAAAGTACGATCAGGGATTCTGAATTTTAACTTTTTTCAATGCCTTTTAAACGGGAAGGACTTTCATGTCCTCATTATTATTTCAAAAAATTTAATATTATTATTGCATCGATAAATAAATATTGAAGTTCAATTGTTCATATACTACTGGCTGTCTAGCTTTCGCATCAAACTGCAGAATTTGACATTTTGAAACTGGAATTAAGTCAAAAAGTTAATAATTTAAAAATAATAAAATTCCAAACACAAAGGGTTAGTGGGCACGCTTAACGCTTTCAACGAGATATCTCGTCTTTCAGATACTTCCAATTGTAGGTTTCTTTCTTTATAAATAGACTGAAAGTTCTAAAACATATCTATCAACCTATCTAAACTGGCATAAGAGAAATTTTATCCCATAGAATATAATATCCCCACCTATAAATGGAAGTATCTGAAAGACGAGATATCTCGTCGGTAGCATTGAAAGTATTGAATACCTCAGTTTATTTTAAAGTAATTGAAATAATGAAATACATATATAATAAGAATAATATTCTATCTTAATTTTTAATTTATTCTATCTTAATTTAGCAATGGATGCCAACATTCAGAGTATAGACTACTTTTTGGCTTACTCGTTGTATTTCGTTTAAAAAAAGACAATAAACGTATTGAAATTTTATCTTTATGTTTTTTTAAATTGAGAATTAACATACTTTCTGGAATCTTATCCCCTCCCCCCTTCGTCTCTATGTTAATGCTGATGAAATAAGCTGCATTCAACGAAGTGTTCAAAAAAATCATGACTTATTGGAAGAGTTCCAAACGAATTATAAATTATAAGTTTTTTTTTAATTTGGTATTAAATACATTAATCCATTATATGACGAAAATTCTCATCATTTCACTTTTTTTACCAACGGATTAATCCATTAATATAATAACATTCATAAAATATGAAAAGAAAAATAATCAAAATTTGAAAATTAGAGTTTGAACATTTTAAATTTAGAGCTTACTTTTATAATTCAACCTTAAAGTACGTAAACTGAAACTTTCATAGGTTTGTAGAAATAAACAATGTCTTAATAAAAGTTAGTACATAAACAAGTATCTCAATTTAAAAAAATGGAAATATGATATATAATGAATTAAAGAAAATATTTCAATTTTTAAAAGATTAATACACCCACGGATAATTTTAAAATGTGAAAAAATAGAAATTTCATATTTTTAACTTCTGGTTTAAAGGGATTTCGCTTTCGAAATTTAAAAAAAATATATATTAATGATTGTAACCGGTAAAAAAGCACTTAAATTTTTTTTACTGGCAGGTTATAGCCGTCATTTTAACTTAAGACACAGTTAAACCGCATATATGCAAATAACGGTTATAACTGTATTATCTGTGAATGTGTTAATATAACCCAGTATCTCTTAAAGTGTGGTACAATAAGAGTTTGATGGGAATACATTTGGGGCGAAAGTTATCCCAAGTGATTTAAACAAAAATGTTGAATGTCTAAGAGATCAACATAACATCTATGCCAGAAGATTTCACGGATGCAGAAGAAGAGCAATTATTGGAATTGGCTTTTTGGAGCAATTATTGGAAGACGGATTTTTGAAAATTAAACATAGGGAGAGAATCTTTAACATCATTCTGGTTACAAATGCAACATGTTTATTCGGTCTTAACAGAAAAAATTCTGGAATACATCTTTCCTTTTCCAACTTCATATTTATGTGAATTTTCAGCATTTGTAGAGATTAAGTCGAAAAAAAGGAATAGACTATTGGATGTGGAACCGCATCCGAGATTAAAATTTAAAAACAGGGAATCAAATTATGACGATCTGTCATCTCAGCACAAACAATTTCATCCTTCTTTTTGATCCAAATAAATGTTTGATGGGTTTCGTCAAAAAATTAATGCAGATCAACAATTATGATGTAAGTACACATATTAGACTTCATCCTGATGCCCTGCCTCCATTTAGGATTTCGTTCATTCTTTAATTAGTAAGTGATTTAGAAAATAAAATTTTCGCTATAGTTTTCCTCCGATTTAATATCCTTAGGAGGAAGGTGTGTATATAAGGAAGGAAGGTGTGTGTGTGTGTGGACACACACACCTTCCTTACCCTACCCGGCAGCTAATCATTTGTCTTACCACTATTATTCAGATCTTTCATTCGACTACCTTTTAGATTTGAGTACTATTGAGCATTATTAGAAACTCTGAAATTTTCCTATACTTTTGAATTCAAGATAATTCAATATTCTAGATAATAATTCAATATTCTAGATAATTCTGAATGTTCCTCGGCACTCTTAGCAACACTGCAGACTTCCAATTCGTATGAAAAGTCTTTTCTCTTCACACCAGAAGAGAAAGGCGCCGGCCGTCCCGACGTTTTAATACAAAAGAACAATGCGCCTTCGCCAGAACAATAGACCAGACGTTAACTTTCTTGATTTAGTGCGCCATTCCTTTGCTCAAATCTGGAGAAAAAATAACAATCTCCGAAAGAACTTTAAACGGATGAAAGTTACACGTGGAAAAAGTACCGCTCGGGTCATTCATGGAAAAAAAAATAGTATAATAAATAAAACCACAACTTGGAATCAAAATATTTCTCATCAAATAACCCAACCACAGACAAGATGAACGACGGATTATCATCGGTTGGTGTGGACTATTTTGAGCAGAAAATCAGACGCCTTGTTTATGCAAAAAAAGAAGAAGAAAATACTGCTGGTTGAAACGGATCTGTTTTCCTTTTCTTTCCCTTTCCTTTTTTTTTTTTCGATGACATAAAAAACACATAAATATTGAAAATTTTGGATTATTTTTTTTATTTAAAATACAAAGAAGGCTAATTTGTTTTGAAGCATATTTTCTATTGTGTATTGTTTTTAATGCTGAGAGAAAAAAGGAAGAAAAAAAAAAGCGTGAAATATCATGTTTTGTAGATTTTTTTTAAAAAGAAAAAATAGGATAATATATTTATATAATCAAATTGCTTGGAATAAAAAAAGGCATTGTGTAAAGATATAAATAAACGCTTGCGACCTTGCATTAGGATTACAATTCAAATTATGCAATAATAAATTATATAAGGAATAAGTTTAGTCATTTTGTGCTATAATACGAGTGGTGATCCAAAAAAATTTTGACAAGTAAAAGAAAAAATGCTCTATTAGTAGTAAACTCAGGATAGAAATTGTATTAAGAGACGTATGTGAAGATAGCTTCTCCACATTGTTACTAAATCCGTTGAGACATTTATCACTCGGTTGACCCAACTTGTTTAATCATCTTGGTAATAATCAGGGGCCTTGGCTATTGAGTCAGTTCTCGTCACCTTTATAAATATCACCGTCTGATATGAACCTTATTTCAAATAAGCGTTTCTTTGTATTGAAAAGGAAATATTCACTGTGAGCCAAATAGTGGCTGAATGACGTTTAGATCTTCCATCTAAACGTTTCCGGCAATCTATCTGCCCGCTTCAAAAGAACGATACCATTTCGCCATCTGTTGTCAATTCCTTGTTTCGTCCCCAGTACTTTTAAGCGATTTGTCTGGGAATGTCCCATAGGGACACATTCTTAGCTCATAGAAATCGTTTCACAGCTCGCATCTCTGTGCGAGACCATTTTTCTAGACGTCTTGCCATTACTGTAGATGTTTCGGGTAATAGTACTAACACTATCTGCTTGAACAATTGGTCTAAGACAATTAGTCCTCTACGTCTGCACTCTGAGTAACAATATTCCTATCTATAAATTCTACCTTCCAAATAATGCTACTTGTAAACTTTTTTTTGGATCCCCCCTCGTACAATGCACAGTTTATCATTCATCTTTTAATAATCCCGAACTGACTAAACCCTACCCCCCGGAAAGCACACGGAAAAACTTGAATGACCGGACTACCGAAAGAGCAACACTGGCGGGAACCGAGGTTGAGACCTAAGATCCATCACTGACCATGGTACAACGCTTCCTCAAAGAAGTACGTCTCGTCATCTATGGGAGGAGCCAGACCCCCACACTTTTTCGTGTACCTACAGAGGTGACGATCCATTTTTTAATAAGCTGAACAATACAGTTTTAGATTTTAATGTTTATTTTAGTTTAATTAATGTTAATAATTTTGTTTAAGCTATTTTTTTATTTCAAAAATTTTGTCAATATACATACATATTTGTTATGTCAGATGACAGCACACAAATTATTCATGCATTTTTTTCGTTAACCTTTCAATGCGCGCACCCTTTATGCTATCATGAAGGGTTGCGCATATTTCTTAGATACCTTATCACAAAATATAAATGTTTAAGGGGTTAATTTTGAAAATTAAGTTGTAATATGATAAACCTAATGTAACAGGATTTTCTACCTCTGTCAAATCGTTAATTTCTTCGAAAATTTAGATATGCTTTTTTTCCGAATTAAAACGCATTGTAAAAAAAGCACGTATCGTAGAAAAAGTTCTATTATCTCAATCTATTCTTATAAAACACTGACCAACTTTCATAGATATTTCATTCTAGGTTTTTCGTCTTTATTCATTGAATGAATAAAGTAGTTACTAACTGCAGCTACTTTATTTTTAAGACAAATAATGTTTTTAAAAAAAATAGCAAAGAAAAGAAGACACAGCAAAATTTACATTAATGGTAAGACATACAATGGTCGAGCATGTCTTTGAAACATAAACGGTAAATTCCGGTTCCATTAATATTTCGAATTCCGAATGTCGATTAACAGTTTCTCGAAAAGAACTGCAAGAATAATCAAAGTCATACTTTATTAGCAACTCTTGGTAAAAGCTATAAACTGAATTTCTTCTTCAGTGCATATATCATATAGACAAGCTCTCTAGAATGTTAATTTATAATCACCACGTCAGCCGGTCTTAGAAATAATGCTTTACAAAATTATACGCTGAAATTAAATTATCCAAGGATATTATAAATCTGAAATAAAAACTGTACACAACCCCTAAATATTCCAATTTTTCTATCAATTTTTAATTAAATTGGTAGGATACACATATTCTTAAATGACAGTTTCATCTAATTAGTTTATTAAAAAAGCAAAACAGGCAGTTTATTGGGAACAAGATTACATATAATATTTTAGCTGTCTAGTTGGCAGCACCTGTTTGAAATTAGTTTGTTTTTTGAGAAAAGTAAAGAAAAGCTGGTTGATGAGCGGCCTTAGTAGCCAAAAATCCCACTATCATCATAGTTCAATCAATTAATCAAACCTTTCAGTCTAATTTAATACCTGCAAAAAATTATGCAGCGTTAAACAGCAGTTTGGTGTTTAAAAATACTAAATTAAATGAAACCAAGTTTGTGGTATTACTGTAAATTTGAAGCATCATGTGCGATGATTCCAATGCCGATTTGCAGAGTTTCTCATAAAATTTGCTTTTTGACCCCGATGGAATCACAGAAGGTACTAAACACAAGCTCATAATTATCAATGTACTCAATACAATGTCTCTTGGGGCACAACTTCATGAATGTCTCTGATTGTGACTCGGGAAAACTTTTGAAAACAACCAGAATCAATCAATCCATCCATCCATCCACCCATCCATCCGTCCATCCATCCATCCATCCATCCGTCCATCCATCCTTCCGTCCATCCATCCATCCATCCACCCACCCATCCACCTGTCCGTCCATCCGTCCGTTCGAAATTTAATATAATTCTTTTTACCTTAAATATCTAAAAGGGCTTCTTGATAAAATCCTAATTCAATTGTTGTGAGCAAAACCATTTATCAGATTTTATTTGTCTATCTCAGGGATAGGCTACTTGCGGCTCTTTTGACATTAAGTTGCGGCCCTTCAGTTCCATAGGAAAAATTAATAATTTATTATCAAAACCTTTAAAGATAAGAAAAAAATATTTTTAAGTACCTAATTTCTTTACAGCTTCTATCAACATAATCGTTAATTACAAATGGTTACGCTTAACATGACCGTAGAGAGATATATTTGAACTCTTAGAGATGAGACTCCGTTCATAGTAAATCCTCTCAACACAAATGCAAATGATATCAACATTGAGTCATTTGATGCTAATCGTTTCAAATGTAATTTCTAAATTTGAAAACCAAAGACTTGTGGAGTGGCAAGTTCACCGAACTCAAGAGCAAGCTGAAAGAGTTGGAAGTCCAGAAATGAGTGGACATCGAGCAGCACAAGTGGACAGCTCTAAAATAAATTTCGCTAATTGAGACCCTCATATTCGAAGCATGGAATATGGATGAAGCATGGAAGTCTTCCAGAATTTTGTAAATTGTTGCTTTTGGCTCTTCCATTTCAATCGGTTGAGGATCCCTGGTCTAGTTAATTGCGTTTTCGCGGTATGGTGTTCACATGTATGAGGATGGAAATATGGATGATTATGCACGTACAGAGTTTTGCTAATTGTTCCAAATTTTAAATTTTGACATATTAAAATGGAAAATAGTGGTTGTTTATTTACACGGACATTTTATGATCGCAATAGTTCATGAAAGAAGAATAAATTAAGTTCCACTCAATCATGCAGATTTAAGAGCATTTGGCTATATTCACAAAAGCTCAATAATTTCGTAGAATAGGTGTTTTTCTTATACTCTTTTATGCCTCTGTTTACAATTTAATTCATGAAAAGCGAGGATATTTTGAGAAATAATTGTTTCAAGCAATAATATCTTACACAAATTCTATGATAAATTGTATACATAAATAAATAAATAAATATCTCGTATAAGTACTATGATCGAAAAAGGATTAATTCAACAATACTAACAAAATAAACAGAAGAGAATTATTTATTGAGATATTTACGTAAGATCGTAAATGAAAAAAATATGACGGTTTATCCGATATAGAGAATAACGACACAGTACAACTTTAAATCTTCCTTAATGGATTTTAGTATTATAAGCTAACTTATCAATTATCAAAAGTGAAAATCAATCCTATTCGCCAAAAAGCAAAAATTTAAATGTCTGACTATCCGTGTGTTAAGTTACAGTGTTGCAAAATCTAGATGGATATTCATTCATTTGTTTTAGAGATTCGAGAAATTTATGCCGAAATTCCATGTGAATGATATTTTAAATTATCGTGGAAAATCCACGGTCCATTTAGTCTTCTACATTTTTCCAGGAAAATTCTCATGGAAAGCTTACGGATGAAACAACAGCAATAAAAATAATAATCATTAGTGAATTGAAACTACTCATTGAATCTATCCATGATTTTTTTTTATACTGATTATCATTAACCAGTTTAAATTACAATTAATCAAATAATTAAATTGAAATTAATGGTATAGTTTGATTAATATTTTTATCTATAAATGTCTAAAGGATGGCAATTAAATAATCGTTTTTCGTGTAAAAAATTGCATATTTCAGGAATGAATTTTAAGTCTATGCTAACACAGTAATATAACAGAGGAAATCTGAAGTTATATTGCGAAACACTATGATATAATAATGTTACAATAAAAAGCATGAATTATTTTATCGTCTACGTTTTTAATACTATTTTACTATCATTTTAAAATTAAATCAAATCTATGTATTAAATTTAAATGATTGTTTATGAGTTAGATTAAAATAAGACAATGTTAGAGATGTTTCCGTTAAATTTGAAATAAAATCATGATTCCAAATCTGTTCAATATCAGATTTACTTAATTTTTTATATTGTAGATTGATAATAATAATTATAGCATTTCAGTAGCAAATGTATGCCGAAAATCTGTAGAATGAATTGTTGCATTGCTAATCTTTAAAAAAATAATTAAAATGAAAAAAATAATGGACAAAGAAAAATAAATATAAGGGTTGTTCAAATGAAAAGATATGAAACGACACTGTGGATATAAATGAAGACTTTATTCAAAGCATACATCATAGGCCAGAGCACAACGACCGAAATATTCCTTATTCCTAGAATTCCTATGGCCGTGACGAGACCCAGTCCTTCACAATGTCTTCGAGTTCGCCGTCCAAGGTACGCTACTTACTAAATTCATCGAGCACAGGAGAACTATGAACTCCGACGTGTACTGTGAGACACTCTGGCTACTACACAGGTTCATCAAGAACAAAAGACCCTGGAGACTCATGGAAGGTGGCTCAGCTCCATGATAATGCCGTGGTTGCATGATCCGAGAAAATTCAGACGGGACACGTTTACCCCTTTCAGACTACTCTTGAGGTTTTCTGGGTGCCTTTGACGCCTGGGCAAATTGTCGGTAGAGTCGACGGGCATCAAAGAAAACAGCAAGAGGGGTCGGAAGGGAGCACGTGGCTAGTCTGAACGGATGGACAGTTCGTGTAACCACGGCTTAACACGCGACCACACGGCTGCAGGGTCACACACGTTGAAGTGGCCAAATTCAAGTGGGAACAGCTTGGCCAAGAGTTTGGTCCCCTGAAAAAACACATAAAAGGGAAGCTCTTCAAATCGGAAGGCGAACTCAAGGACGCTATATCCCCAGGACGAGTGGGTCTCGTCACGGTCACAGGAATTCTAGGAATAAGGAATCTTCCGGCTCGTTAATCAGAGGGATCGTTGTACTCAAGCCTATTTTGTATACTTTGAATAAAGTCGTCATTTATACACACAGTGTCATTTCGTACCTTTTCATTTGAATACCCGTTGTAGAAATGATTTTTATGTGATAACAAGCTTCGAAGTTATTGAGGGAAAATATTAAAATTTCGATTTACAATTACTGATCAAAAATCGAATAAAATTTTTTAAAAGATTTAAAATGAAAAAAAAAAACTATCTACCATTCAATAAATATCTATGAATGAAATTTGGCATCTAAGTTGAACATAGAAAACATTATGATGCATATTACAGAGAGTATGATAATCCAAAAATATATATATTGGGTTGTTCGAAAAGTCATTTCGTATTTTTTTGTCAAAATGAAAAGAAATTTTCGTTTAATGAATAAATTATTTATTAAATTATAAAATTGCCATTCTGATCTAATACCTTTTGCCATATTTTTGGTAGTAACATGATTACACGCTCATAAAAGTTTTGGTCTTTGCTGTAAAAAAAAAAACTGATCGAGGTGGTTTTTGGCCTCCTCATTTGAAGGAAAAATTTTGCAAATCAGTTCTGGTACTGATGTACTGTTAACACATCTTCTCCACACATATTGGCTAATTTATTTCTGGCTTGAACAGCATTTTTACCTTTTACAGCAAAAAAGAAAAAAATGACGAAAATGCTGTTTATTGCTCTCCATATTTAAAAGGGCACCATCCAAAAACTACTGCGAAGAATCAGCTGCACTTTTTCACACTCAAGCCTTGCTATATCAGCTCTTAAAACATAAAATGATTTTGCGGTTTAAGTATGAAATTGGGTGCGAAAAATGCAATTAAATCCTTTGTCAGGAAAAAACGAAATTACTTTCCGAACAACCTAATAGTATGATAATCCACAAATATATATAGTATGATAATCCAAAAATATATATAGTATGATAATC